>CM069131.1:44549329-44609996 GCA_035221665.1 Okamejei kenojei
CTTCCCCAACATCGGAACAATCTTCTGCATCTAGCCTTCCAAACACTTAAGAATTTTTGTACGTTTTCTATAAGATCCCCCCTCATATATTCTAGCGAGTACAAGCTGAGTCTACCCAGTCCGTTCTTCATATGAAAGTCCTGACATCCCAGAATCAGTCTGTTGAACTTACTCTGTACTCCCCTCTATGGCAAGAATGTCTTTCCTCAGATTGGAACAAAAACAGTACGCAATACTCCAGGTGTGCTCTCACCAAGGACCCTGTACACCGCAGTAGAACCTCCCACTCCGTATACTCAAATCGATTTGCTATGAATTGCCTAACATACCAATTGCTTTCTTCACTGCTGCTAGCACTTGCATGCCTTCTTTCAATGACTGGGACCATACACCCAGCCTCGTGCTTCTCCCTTTCCTAATCGGCCAACCATTCAACATAATTAACATCTCATTAAGCTTTCTCCCTCTCACCTGATACTATTCACTCTGGTGTTGAACATTACCACTCTGGGAAAAAGTTCTGATCTGTCTACATTACAATATGCTTTATTAATTATGAGAGTTTAGTTAAATTGGCTTCTATAAGTAGTCAGGAGTGGCACAGTGGCCCAGCTGGAGAGTTGCTGCCTACAACGCCAGAGACCCTGGTACAGTCCTGACCTCAACTACGGTCTGGTATGTATTTTGAACTTCTCCCTCTGACCGAACAAATTTTCTCTTGGTCCTCTGTATTCTCCCACATTCCAAAGGCATACAGGTTTATAGGTTAGATTGGCCTCAGTAAATTGTCCCGTAACGTAGACTAGAACTAGTGCACCGTTAATAATCAGTGATCAGTGTGGACTCGATGGGCCCGAAAGGAACTGGGTTTCCACACTGTATATCAAAACTAAACAAAAACTAAATTCTCCACCTCAATCTCAATTATTCCAGAGAAAATAATCCCATCTATCCAACCTCTCCCTGTAGTTGAAACCCTCCAAACAAGGCAGCTTTCTGATAAACCTCCTTCAACACCCACTCTAAAGCTTCACATCCTGTGTAATGGACTTAGAACTGCATGGAATACTCCAAATGTGACTAAACTGTAGATGATATGTGTAAAGCACCTTAATTGATAGTAACGTTTGTCCATGCTAACCACTCCCTCACCAGTTAGTATAATTGTAACCTACAACGCCCTCTAGCTCGGGCAATATAATGCCTACAGCTAGGCAATAATGGTGTGATATTAATAAAGTAGTGAAAGATCTAACGGTATCTGTGAAGTCAACTTTTTACACTAACCATATCCTGAAGAACTGCATCATAACTTCTGATTTCTTATAATTCAAAGCACAGCAATGAAGGGAAGGATACCACCATATATGCCTTTCTTAACTTTCAAATATTTCTACATTCAGTTATTTTCATACACTTTGTAAATTCCCCCCTAAGCCCGCTCGTCCTGCTGTACCTGCCTTTCCTCCTTTAAGGTACTGCTTAACCTATCCCTTACCCTAATATCTCAGATGCTGCTTGGCTACATTCCTAATTTAAGTCAATGGTTCAATGGCTCAATGGTTTATTTATTGTTACGTGTACAGGTACAGTGCAATACATTTTTCTGCGTACAGCTCAGCAGACTATCTCCGTACATAAGCACAAGCACCGTCAGACAGGACAGAATGTACAGAATAGACCACTGAGTGCCCCCATATGCAAGAGGCGCCATTTTGCACAATTTTAACAGTCCTAGCTACAACTTAGTACACAGACGCCCGTTGCAGCCTTCACCACCATTCCGGTTGTCAAAGGCACGGCAACCTGCATGCTGTAGCAGTCGCATGTCACTTGGCCCTGTTATGTATCTCTACTGATGTAGAAGTGTTGATTTGCTAAAACTACACTGAGAATGATTAATGATAAAATGCATCACTTTTTTTTTCTAGTCATGGAAGGAAGACAGTATTTTCATAACAAGCTCAAATGTTTATAAAATTAATTCTCATAATAATATAGTTCACTGTCAAGCAAAATCTAATACAATATGAATGTACCATGCAGGACATGGATTCAGACCTTTACAGTCTGGTGTGCCTGCCGCATGGTAGTGACAATTAATCACTCTTGACCATTCAATCGTTTGATAGCATTGAAAACATGAGGTCTTTAATTGCTATTTTTACCATTATTTTAATGGAGCATATTATTATTCCCTGAAGGATAAGACCAAGGAACGTGCTTGCACTTTTGCCTCCATCAATGCATCTTCCCCAGAAACATTTGGAACAGTATGACAAGCAGGTGTTTCCCCCAAAGAACAGGGTTATTTCCTGATACTGATAAGCAAAGTGTAATATGCTGAGGTAATCTCAGAAATGCGCCTGTGCTGGTTTTGCAGTGATATTATTAATATTAGAGCTGCAACGATGATTAGTTTGTACCATAAATTTCTCTTAGAATGATGGTCAATATTTCCCCTTTGGACGACTTCCGGTGGCGCCATGTTATCTTAACAGATGCTGCACATAGCTCCACTCCCTAAAATTCGCGATTTTTTGCGTTAAAACTGGATCAACAGGTCGGGACCAATTTAAAAAACTTATCGGAGTAAGCAGAGCTCATCAACAGACCAGGCTTAGCTATTACTGTTGTACATGAGATTGAATGAATAACCTAAATGGTATAGCATTAACTCCCTTAACAATATTAACATAAAATATGAACATAGAAACACTAATGAATGCTAATCAGAAATGCAGAAATGGGGATTTTCAAATTAACACTTTAATTTAACCTAATAATTCTTAAGTAGATTTATAACTGGGGCATGAGGGGAAGAGGCCAGTTACTGGCTTAGTTCCAGGAGCCAGAAATAGGTTAACTCCTTCAACCAATAGTCGATGATCTTTGAGGTTAAAATATACACTTAACACTCAATAAATTATAGTTATATCCGGAAATACATAGGAAATGGACATATATTCTATAAATGGGTACTATACGTTTGATTTTTTTAAACTGGTCCTGTTCCAATATGTTATGATTAATTGAGGGAGCTATTTGTTTGTTTTATATCGACACGGAAGTCAATAAAATGTTTTTTACCACCTACAGGTGGGTCACTTGTTACAGTGCCGACAAGCTCGGACACTGTATTCTCACTTGTATTAGTTTTTTTTAATCATCTTCACATTTGATCACATGTGTGTTTTTTTATTCAAGGACTATCGCAAAGGGAATTTACTAACTGAACATTGCAAGGTAAATGATCCCCCTATATCCAAAGACCTGAGGTACGAATGCACCGCAAGACACATAGGTATTAAATCTATTCAAAATGCAAGACGATAACCAAAATAAACTGGGAGGAATCTCATTTTGTAGTTGGAACGTTAGGGGTGTTAACGAACGCATTAAAAGGGGTAAGATTCTAGCTCAGCTGAAAGCATACAATACAGACATTGCCTTTTTACAAGAGACTCATCTTAAAATTCAAGACCAAGCCAGATTGAGGGCGAACTGGATAGGTCAAACTTTTCACTCGTCATATGCGTCGAAATCTAGAGGAACATCTATTATTATTCGCAAAGGCATTCCATTTAAACCCAAAACTACCTTAACAGATAAGGACGGGAGATATTTGATACTTACCAGGGAGATCCATGCTGCCCCAATTACCTTGGTAAACATATATGCGCCCAACTTTGACAACCCGCACTTTTTCAATAAAATCTTGAATATAATTGCAGAATATAACTACCAAAATGTCATAATCGGTGTAGATTTTAACTGTGTCTTAGACACTTACTTGGATAAATCCAATCTAAAACAAAGAGTATTACGAAATTCAAAACTAGCGAACCTCTAAACACATACATAAAAAACACAAATATAACAGACGTCTGGAGGATTGCAAATCCGACCGGCAGGGATTACTCGTTCTACTCTATGGTACACAAGAGATATTCACAAATAGATTCTTTTTTGGTGGATAGAAAACTAATACCCCACACTTCTAAACCAAAATACCACACAAACACGATCTCAGATCACTCCCCAATAACTTTTTTTCTAAAAATGGAAGGAATGACTAAGAACAAACCGTTTTGGAGGTACAATCCACAAATTTTAAAAGACCCGCAAGGGAGTACATATTTAAAAGAGCAAATGGACCTTTTCTTCGAAATAAACGACACGACAGACATATCACCTACATTATTATGGGAATCTTTTAAAACATTTTTTCGAGGCGTGATAATTTCATATCAAGCTTGTCAAAATAAGAAAAATAAGAAAAATAAGAACGAACAAAGACAATTAGAAGAACTAATTAGACAACTGGACATAGAAAACGCTAAAGACCCCACTACGGATAAACATAATAGAATAATAATACTGAAATTCAAATTAAATAAATTATTATCAGAGAAAGTCATAAGATTATTACAAATTACAAGACAGGAACACTTTGAATTTGGGGATAAGCCCCACAAACTTCTGGCACGTCAGTTAAAAAACGAGAAAAGGATCACACAATTTTAAAGATTAAATCAGACAAAGGGGAAATATTGACCTTGCTGAGTGATATTAATAAAAGATTTGCACAATTTTACGAGAATCTGTATACATCTAAAACAATAATGGACACCAACAAAGTTACAGAGTTCTTGGATAATTGTAACCTTCCTAAATTAGAGTTGCAGGAACAAGAGGAATTGGGAGCACAAATCTCAAATAAGGAAATAGAAGAAACAATAATCTCATTAAAAAAATGGAAAAACACCAGGTCCCGACGGATTTAGTAACGAATTCTATAAAAGCTTTATGACATATTTACCCCCTGCCTACAGAAAATGTATACTTATGCCCTTCAAAGCACAAATACTACCTGAAACACTAGCATAATCCACGAGCACACTAATACTTAAGAAAGATAAAGACGTGGAAGAACCTGGATCAGTCAGAGCTATTGCATTGTTAAATACAGATCAAAAAATATTAGCAAAAATACTAGCTAGTAAATATGCTAGTAAATTAATACATCTGGATCAAACGGGGTTTATCCCTAAGAGACAATCATTTAATAATTTGAGACGTCTGTTCAATATAATGCATTCACACCAAACTGAAGATCAAAAACTATCAATCATATCGTTGGATGCAGAGAAAGCATTCGATCAGGTCGAATGGGATTATATGCTCAGGGTATTGCAAGAATCTCAACTGGGAGAGAATTTTATTCTATGGATTAAATTACTATATAATAAGCCAACGGGCAGAATATTAACGAACAATAATTTATCTACGAAATTTCATTTGTCAAGGGGAAATAGACAAGGATGTTCATTATCACCGTTGTTATTTGCCTTCATAATTGAACCCCTAGCGGAAAGAATCAGAACTCATCCGAATATCCATGGATATAAAAAAAAATATTCCAATAATAAAATATCACTCTACGCTGACGACGTACTATTGTGCATCACAAAACCTCATATTACTATACCAAATATTTTAAAATTAATAGAGGGCTTCGGATCATTCTCAGGATATAGAATAAATAGGAATAAAAGTGAAATCATGTCAATAAAACCGAAAGACTCTATTCATCTTTTACAGTTTCCTTTCAAAATAGCTACTGAAACATTTAAATACTTGGGCATCTAAATTACTAGAAGATATCAAGATATGTTTGACGAAAATTATAACCCTCTACTTTAAGAAACTATGTAACTTGATTAAATTTTGGAAAACGCTTCCGATGTCCTTAATAGGCTGAATAAATGCCATAAAAATGATTTTTCTACCACAAATTTTATACCTGTTCCAATCTATCCCAATATATTTACCCAAAAGGTTTTTTAAAAAACTGGACCCAGATATCACAAATTTTATTTGGGATTATAAATCCCACAGAATACAAAGAGCTCATCTGAATAAACCCAAAGTAGTAGGGGGATTAGCACTCCCCAACTTTATGTATTACTACTGGTCTGAAAATATCAGAAACATGATCCAATTGCTGGATAACTCTCCCCAACAACTGGATTGGACGATTATGGTGAGAGAGGATTGCACTCCTTATAATATTGGAGCAATCCTTCTCTCTCCAATATCGATGAATAATATAAATTACAACAATAATCCAATTATAAAAAGTACAATCAGAATTTGGAAACAAATAAAACACAATCTAAAATTAAGAAATTTACCTCTCTTATCTCCGATCGGTAAAAACCCCTCATTTAAACCTTCAACTATAGATAAAGCATTTATACAATGGGAAAGAGCTGGAATTAAAATCTTTGGAGATGTGTATGAATTGGGAAAGCTATTATCATTTAAACAAATACAACTAAAATAGTAAGATTAAACGAGAACTCACCTGTTCGAAGTTTGATCGTTATTTTACGAGGAGTTACGATGAGGGATTACGTGAAGAAGAGCCCGCCTCACGCTGGTAACGGCATACTTCAAAGCAACGGCATGAAAAAACAGAACACCAAAGCCGGAGTAACATAGTAAGGCTCATAAAAAGACTTAGAACCACCATTTGATCATTTATTTTACGAGGGTGGGAGTGGAGGGCACGTAATCCCTCATCGTAACTCCTCGTAAAATAACGATCAAACTTCGAACAGGTGAGTTCTCGTTTAATCTTACTATTTTACTTCGGAGTCACGTGAGTGACTACGTGAAGAGTTTTAAAGCTTTCTGTGTTTTTTATGTCGTAGAATTAATCCGTACGACAGTCCGGCTAAGTAAACACATACATGAGAAAGCAGACAAAAGTTAGATCTTTTTCACAATTAAATTTTTTAATGGTTGAAAAACCATATAATACCCTCCTTATATTTGAGGGAAAAAATGATTACAAGTGACAAAAGATATCAGTGACTACACAACTGATTATAGCAATTAATAGCAAACAAAGCAGGTGATTATAGTGCTCCCAACACCGCGTGTCCAAAGCTTGTCATAGTGTGAACAGGTTTGTTGTAGAACTTTGAAAAAGTTTCTTCTTTACTCCACCCTGCGATTTTTAAAATATGCTCGAGAGGTACGTCCCGCCCCTTCGCCGCGGACGTAGCTGCCGCGCTGGTGGAGTGAGATTTGAAGACATCAGTGTCTACTCCCGCTAAAACCAACACCTGTTTCAACCATTTTGAGATAGTTTGAACTGAAGCTTTTGTGTGTGGCTTTTTGTGCGTAAGCAGCAATGTCTTTTCGTTTCCTCGAAAAGTGTCCGTAACTTTAATATATTGGTTCAAATGTCTAACCACACACAAAGCAGGCTCAATATGAAAAGCTTGAAAGGTTACCTTTGTTCCAGATCTCCCTGGTCTACTTTGTTTGATCAGATCGTAAACATAGAATACATGTTATCTGTAGTCACATGCATACAGTCTAAACGCAACATTTGTAAAGTTTGCACTCTTTGGGCTGAGACCAGTGCCATTAACATGACCAATTTCAATGTTAACCTATCCAATGTCAACCCTTCAATTGGCGTCCATTCTCTAAGTAGAGCAAGTACTATGCTCACATCCCAAATCTCTGTATATCTAGGTTTTGGCGGATTCATGTGAAAAATTCCTTTCATGAATCGTGATATTAATGGATGCGACCCAATTGACTTCTCACCAATCATAAGTCCTAAATAGGACGACAAGGCACTGCGTGCAGTGTTAATGGCACTGTAACTTAAATGTTGCCCAAAGTGCAAATTGGCAAGGAATTCCAAAACATGAGTAACATTCACAGATTCATCAGAAATATTTGACTGTGTGCAAAAATCTTCCCATTTCTTAATATGTGTCATATATTGTTTCTGTGTGCTATGTCGCCATGATGCACCAATAACTGTCAAAGTTTGGTCCGACAATCCCAGTTCCTGTAGTGGTCTGGTCAAAACCTGCAGATTAACAAATTCATATATGCATATAATGGGTAACCTTCATTTGTTACTGGATTAGTCAAGATATCACTACAGTTAGGAATCTGCATATATGGTTCTTTAATCATATTTAGCATAACTGGGAACCAAGGTTGAGTTGGCCAATTTGGCACTACCAACAATCCGGAAGCTGAATCTTGCTCTATTTTCTTCAAGCATCTCTGGATCAGAGCAAATGGTGGAAAAGCATAAAAGAACATTTTTCCCCAGTGTAATGAAAATGCATCTACTGCAACTGCGTCCGGATCGTGTTCCCAAGACACATAATGAGGCAATTGATGATTAAGCCTGGATGCAAACAAATCAATTTCTGGCAACCCAAATCGTCTAACAATATTCTTAAATATTGCTGGCTTAAGCATCCATTCCGTATTATCTTTAAAAATCCTGGACCTTCCATCTGCTACCACATTGTCTTTACCTGGAATATAGCTTGCTGAAATCCATATCTGCCGACCAATACACCATTGCCATATCTCATTGACCAGACAATCACATGATACTGATCTAACTCCCCCCATGTGATTAATGTAAACCACAGCCGTTTTAATTGTCTAATTGTATTAATACATGCAGACATTGTTTAGCAGAACAATATGCTTTAAGCCCATAAAAGGCCCCAATAACTCCAAATAGTTAATACCATACTTTTGGAGAAACACTTGCTCTTCAGTTTTCCATCTACCTCCACAACTGGAAGATAAATCTGTGGCCCCCCCATCCGAGAGCACTAGCATCTGTTTGCAAAACCATTTCAGGCTGTTTAATCATGATCTTCTTAGCAGCTTGTGGGACATTTTTCAACCCACCATTGCAATTCCAATACTGCTTTCTTTGTTAATTGCATAGGTCTGTCAAAGTGACCTGCCTTATCTTTAAGAGCCCTTACTTTGTCCCTTTGAAGATTTTGATAATGTAATGGCCCAAATTCCACTGCCGGAAAAGCTGCCACTAGTGTACCAATGACTTTTGCCACTTCTCGGATGGAGGGATAAGGTTTGTGAATGAGGTAATTACACATTTGCAAAATATCATTTGTCTTCTTTGCTGGCAACGTAACTAACATAGTCACTGAGTTAATTACAAACCCAGAAAATCAATTGATTGAACTGGCTGCAGCTGGGATTTAATTGGATGAATTAAGAATCCAAGCTCTTTAAACAAAGCTTTAGTAACTGAAATTGAGTGCTCAGCTGACTCTTGACTATCATTAATAATCAGAATATCATCCAGATAAGCCATTACAATGTGTTTCTGTGCTCTTAATTGAGCTAAAACTGGTTTTCAACAGTTTTGTAAAGAGTCTAGGAGCTGAACTTAATCCATTTGGTAAAGCTTTGAACTGCCATAATTGCCCCTGCCAATAAAACTTTAAGTATCTCCGAAAAAGATGATGAATTGGTACAGAATAATAGGCGTCTTTCAAATCAATCTTAGCCATATAAGAACCTGCTGAAATCAAATATTTTGCAGTTTTTAAATGTCTCCATCTTAAAACGTTTGTATTCTACAAACTTATTTAGATCTGTAAGGTCTAGAATAATTCTACAACCACCATCTTTCTTATCTCTGCGAAATATATTAGAGACAAATTGATGCTTATGTTCATAAGTTTTTTCAATTACCCCTTTTTCGGATAATTTGCCAATTTCCACATCCAATCTCCATTCTTTCTTCTGGAGAAAAACACATAAGCATAAGCAGGTTTATTCTGTACAGGAGGATTGACCCCTTCTTTAAAAATAATAATAGCTCCTGAAACTGCTTGTAATATAAATCGATCAGAAGTAATATTAAGCCAGGCATTATAAAATTTTTGCAATCTCCCTCCAACTGGAGATTCATCCACAGTTTCTTTAAGGATAGAAGTCTTTAATACCTCTCCATAGGAGCGTGATGGTCTCCTCTTTCCCGAATGCAGGGAAGCAGTGGCCTGTGTAGCACGATAATACCTTCGTGACAAATTTCTGCCTCTATAACGAAAATCAAAACTCCTTCGGGCCGAAAACCCTTTTCTTTGTCCAAAGACAAAAGGCTTTAATAGTGCTAAAATATTTAGCTTCTTCATCCAACTGCTTCAGTTGTTTCGGCAGATTTTCTCCAAACAAATATCCAGGAGCTTGAACTCCACTTTCTTGACACAGGCTTGCATATCTAGGGTGAAATATGGGCCGAATCGCCATTTTCCTCATGCAATTGATCTCATAAAACGAATTGCACATTAAACCCAAAGTATCTTTTTGAATCTTGTCCATTTCCACATTCTCCATTTGCCTGCCAAATGCCGTGATGGCAGCCGAAAATAATTTTAGCACCTTTTGAAATTTCATTTCTTGGGCTCTCATATTTGGAGTCATAGATGCCCATACCATCGGATTCACCGTAGGCACTTCCAATGAGGCACAATTGCCTGGTGCTTTATATAATTCTGATAATTCATTCATCACAGTATTATGAAGCTGGTGAGATACCATATAATTTATATTGGCAGCTAGGCTTTCTTCCATAGCCTCACCACTTCCTTCGGGTATAGCAAAACTTTGTGCTATCCTTAGGCAGATCAAGCCTTTTCTTTTTACTTTGTGGCGTGCTTTTCAAAAATCATTTCAAATTCAGCAGGGTCTGCCTTCTGCAGCCCTAATTCCATCGGGATATTATCCCATGAGACTTCTTCCAGCCCAAATCGTGGGTCTGGAGTATCATATTCCCAACTTGGCCCACAGCCATATTCATCATATTGAAACCCCTCAGGGATTTTCTGGGATTCATGAGGGTACTGTGACCCTTGTCTCATAATAGTTTGGAGAACTTTCTCCATATGCTCCATTTTTAGCCACATAGTTTTATTATCTGGAGGTCTTTCAAAATCAGAATCATCAGAAACCACGGGCCTCACAGTTTTCTTTTTGCATTTCTTAGGAGCATTTTCCTCCGTGGTTATAATTTCCGGAGAATCTGGAAATTCTATATCGGGTAAATCAGTGGCCAACGGTATCGGAACCGGTCCACTCTAGCTTCGCTTCCCGTATATTTACTTTCACCCCGGGAGGCTCTTTTCACCCGCGAAGCCTTCCTTCCCGATTTCTCCATTTTGTTAAAATTTATCTTGTGCTCAATCAGCACGTTAACGTCTAAATTTTTACTTTTAGTTTCGCTGTTGGAACCATCCAGCGTAACCTAAAACCCGCGCCGATGTAACTTCACTTACCTGCGGGCCGTTCCGACCGCTGCGAGGAGCTGCTCCTTACCGCAGCTCCTTCTTTCGCCGTCAGCGTCGACGTCATGCCGTTACCAGCGTGAGGCGGGCTCTTCTTCACGTAGTCACTCACGTGACTCCGAAGTAAAATACAATCTGGATAACAATCAGTATTTAAAATATTTCCAAATCTGTGACTATCTGAAAAAATACACACAAGATTATCACAATATGCCTCCAGACTTACTGGAAGAAGTAATGAATACAAAGGCAGAATCAGCAAACCTAATATCATATATATATAATATTATTCTAAATGCAGAAATACCAACAACAGATGGTATCAGGAGAGACTGGGAAAAATAATTAAGTATAACAATTCCCAAAGAAAGGTGGGAAGAATATTTATTAAACATGCATAAATGTTCAATTAATGTAAGACACACCTTAATACAATTTAAAATCTTACACAGATTATACTATTCAAAAACTAAAATAAGTAAACTTTTTCCCACATCTCACCCTAATGTGATAAATGTCAATGTCAAGAAGCTAATATAGCACACTCATTTGTCTTTTGTACAAAAATTCAAACACTTTGGACTGAAATTTTCGAAATTTTCACAAAAATATTTAAAATAAAACTGACCCCGGAAGCAGACTGGATAATCTTCGGGATATCGGAAGATTGCCCTGAACTAAATGTGTTTCAAAAGACTCTATTTGAATATGGCTTAATAACTGGAAAAAAGCTAATCTTAAAATTCTGGAAAAATTCTCCGGTACCCACAGTCAATATGTGGATTTCAACTATGTTCGAAACACTACACTTGGAAGATATGAGACTCCGGCTAGCAGGAAAATCAGACTGTTTCTATAAGACGTGGTCTGCATTTATAAATCTATTACAAGGATACGGTGCAAGAATACCTCACAAAAGTACCGGTGTCGGGTCTTGGTAAAGTGGGCAGAAAAACGGTCGAGTTGGTAGATTCCTTTTACGAGATGTTTATAATAAAGTAACTGGCTTTTCTTTTGTCTTTCTCTATTTTTCCCTTTTTTTTTCCTCCAGGGTCTATCTCTTAATTCCCATTTCTAACTTTTCAAGGGTTTCCTTTCCCTCTGTCACGCTTTTGCACTTTCACATCTCTTTTTCACTTTTCTACTTTCTATGCTGCTATTTTTCTCTCTTTTCTCTCTTTTCTAAAGCCTTTAAAAAATTAACGGGTACAAAGACTGTAATACAATACAAGGGATGTACACTGATGTAACTTACAGTACCACTAATAAATAAAGATATATAAAAAAAAAAGAAAAAAAAAAAGAATGATGGTAAATATTTAAAACATATGGCACTTGCTTGGTATAAAAAGTATTGAAGCTCAGATGTACGATTATTAATGAAATCATCCAACCTGAAATGTCATCCATCCTTTTTCTCCAGAGATGCTCCATGACCCGCTGAGTTACTCCAGCACTTTGTGTCTATCTATTATTAATGAAAGATATGTTTTAACAGAGCCCTTAATTATACAATTATTTTTGCCTTGACTTGAAACATCCTATCCACATTCACTCTATCCAGGCCTTTCACTATTTGATAAGTTTAACCTATGGAAGATACAGTATAAGTTAGGTCTTATTTTTCTCAGAAGTAACCGAGCAGGTATGTTTCTGGGACCATTTGGATTAGTTTCCCCTACAATACTCCAAAAGGAATCTTGTACACGGAGATCCATTGGTGCCACTGGCACGTCAGTGTGACTCACTTGGGTGGTGTCTGATCAAATTTGATCATCCAGAACGACAGGAAATTACACCAAAATTATTGTTACTCTTTTGGCTCCAGTGAAAGTAGATATTCAGACATGAATCACCCAAGAGGAACAGTGCTGCACCCTTGAACTTCTGGACAAAGGGATTTTAAACGAAACCTACCAGAAACATTCAAGCATAATTGAATAAACCCTTCAGCTGATTTGGAAGCTTTTTCACAGAAGTGAAGATTTTTATGAACATGCAAACATTTTACAGTGGAACAGGAGTGCATTGAGCCCAACTGTGTCATTTTATCCCTTTGCCAGAACAATCCATGTTTGCATTGTTCTGCCTGGTATCAACATGGTCATGTATGTTTTAGAAACATAGAATATAGGTGCAGGTGGAGGCTATTTGGCCCTTCGAGCCAGCACCGTCATTCATTGTTATCATGGCTGATCATCCACAATCAGTAATCCGTGCCTGCATTCTCCCCATATCCCTTGATTCCACTAGCCCCAAGAGCTCTATCTAACTCTCTTTTAAATGCATCCAGTGAATTGACCTCTACTGCCTTCTGTGGCAGAGAATTCCACAAATTCACAACTCTCCTGGTGAAAACGTTTTTTCTCTTCTCAGTTTTAAAGGCCTCTCCTTTATTCTAAGACCGTGGCCCCTGGTTCTGGACCTTACAATCCTTTTCTCGTCGTTCTACAAGTTCCACGATCGATAATTTTATCACTCCTTCATATTCAAGTATTGGTCGGTTTGTGCTGATTACAACGTAATCTTTTGGACACCGGATATATCAGTTATTTATGTTATCAGTTATTTATTTATATAAAATAGCTATCATGACGTGGCAATATAGGAAAGAACTGCAGATGCTGTTTTAAATCGAAGATAGATACAAAATGCTGGAGTAACTGACGTTTGACATTTCGGGTCAAGTCCCTTCTTCAGTCTGAAGGGTCTCGACCCAAAATGTCACCCATTCCTTCTCTCCAGAGATGCTGCCTGAGTTGCTCCAGCATTTTGTAACTATAATTACCTTATAGGAGGGCTCTATTGTATTATGTATCTGCTGCTTAACTTAGATTCTACTAACTGCATTAAAGAACTTCTTGCTCAGATTTATTGGTTTCATTCACTGTATCTTTGGCAGTAATAAATTATTATATATGTATCTGGATTAATGGTACTGTATTAGTTATTATATTCCTCACTTACCATCCTCATTAAGGACTATTCTACAGGCATTTTGAACATTGAGAGAATAAATGTTTACCATTTTTATTTTCAGATATCATCATCTATGTCACATTTCTTGCCTTTTTACACTGAATATGCATAGTATGAACATTAATTAATGTTGGTGGACAGAGGCCACTGTGAATACATTAGCATTATTCCCGGCAGCCAATTGTGCATTATCATCAGCCCACTAAATTTGTACTGATAAGGTCACTGTCATTAATCATCCCTCATAAGATTACCATTAAACGTAATTGTGCGATGCTTTTACTTTCTTGTATGTTAAAATGTTGAGTTACCTTACTTACTTTGGATATTTCTTCATTTTATGTCTTTGTTTTGGGTTGTTGATTTGAGATTTATCAACACTTTGTCCAGCATTGGTGGTCTAAGAGTTCTGCTTTTGATTCAGTTGCTCATTTTCGTCGGAGTGTTCTTTAAAACACTCCATGACAAAGAACGTCCAAATTTGTTACGGTACGTGTTCTAGATTTGGAATTAATTTTGTTGTAGATATTGTCGAAGGGCAAAACCTAGTCTTTCATTTTTAGATCTTTATGTTATTGCGCTTCAAAGGTTACTGCATGCAGCAATGGAAACACCATCCTTGGGGTGCAGGATCACTTTGTCTGAAGGAAACACAACAGGAAGAAGTATTGAGAGCAGATAAAACTATCTGCAACTTGTAATCACTTCAGGTGTAGTGCTTTACTAGGATCCTGGGGGGTTGGAAGTGGAGTCAGGAGCAGGAATGAAGTGATTGAAGAAATCACTATTAGAAGCATACCAACAAATGCTCAGGTTATGGCTAAACATTTTTTGGGCAACATTTGCCCATTCTCTTTGGAATTCTGTTTAAATTTGCATGTGAGTTTTTTCCCCTCAAATTAATAATTTTGAGATGTGGGCATATATTGCATTGTCTTTTACACCGTTGTTTATCTCTGTGCCTTTTGACATGTTAGATATTCTTGATTATTTGCTATTATTCTTTGTAACAAGATTAGATTTTTCAAAGTTTCTTTCTGTTCATTGTGTACTGGGCAAACTGACTACAGTAGAGCAAGATTAACATCTTTGATTATCAAGATTATCAAGTTGCACTCCATAAAATTAAAAACATATATAATTATTGGTACGTTGAGAAAATAATGCATGATATATTTTTTGCCTTTAGATGTCAATGTCTTTTGGTAACTGTTTTAAAGAATGCATTCTCCAAAGCTGATGGAATATTTTACAGATACCCAGATTCCAGCCCCAGTGGTGTGTAAGACACTACCGCAGGATTATCTTCAATGTGAAATCGGCACCAAATTTCATATTGATATTCCCTTTAATTGGAAACTTTAGCGTTGAGGCAGAATTTACTGATCCAGCAATTCTTTAAATTGCACCTGACATAACTAAGTTAAAAGAGGGTTCTTATTGGCACTGTATTAACAGGATCTCCCAAGGAATTAGGACGTTTCTATTTAGCCAGAGTTTTTTTAGTACCCCTTCAGTACAGACACAGGAGGTCCAGAATTGATGCCAAAATAAGCAGACATCTGAGGGAGCGGTTAGCTAAACATAAAATGTGAACTTATCACAGGAACAAAATGGCAACTCGTATTTTAATCACAACACTCATCCTTTACCAGAGTGCCCAACGATTCACAGAAATATAGCAGGCAGGTGCAGCAGGTACATAAAGGCAAATGGCATATTGCCATCTATTGCAAGGTGGTTGGAGTTAAAACATTGTAAATGGTGTCGTTGAAGCTACAGCTGGAGTATGGCACACTGTTTAGGTCATCTAAACTAAGAAAGAATACAGCAACATTGGAGGCATCTCAAAGGACATTCACCGGGATGATTGCTGGGATGAGAGATTCAATCATTTGGGTTTGTATTCCTTGGAGTTTGGAAGAATGAAGGATGATCTTGTTGAAACATGAGATCCTAAGTGGTATGATGATAGATATTGAGATGATTTCACCAGTGGGAATGTCTTGACTGAAAGATCTCATTCCGGAATCTGAATCTGTGTCTTAATTTCCAGACAAGAGGCCAGTCATTTAAAACTGAGTTGCATAAAAATTTCTTCTGGGGAGGGTAGTCATCTCTGGACCTCTCCATTGCAGGGGGTTGAGGAGACCAGATATTTGAATTGAGATACATAGATTTTTGAAAGATTGAGAGTTTGAAGGCCATGAGGCACTGACACAGAGGAGGAACTGAGGCCATGAGTAGATCAGCCATGGCCATAATGAATGGCTGGGCAAGTTTGACAGGCCAGATGATTTATTCCTGCTCATATTTTCTTGTGTTCTCATGTTTAGTTCTTGTTATAGAAACAGTACGGCACAGAAACACACCCCTCAGCCCAAAGTCGTCCATGTCGACCAAGATGCCCCATTTAAGTTAGTCCCATTTGCCTGTGCATGGCCCATATACCTCTGAACCTTTCCTATCCATGTGTCTGTCCAAATGTCTTACAAATGTTATTCTTGTGATGGTATTGTTTAGATTATGCAGATACTTAGTGATGACACCTCTATGGTTTTTTAATGTTGATCTTCATAGATCCATTCATGCTGTTTTTCCAAGCCTTGATGCTTTATAGAATGCAAGTTTATTGTGCAAACACTGGCCAACAATATATAGGAATGAACTCTTCTTGGAAATGGATGGTTTAAAATCACTCTGGAGTTTACTATGCATATCCAGCCCTCTATACTAATGGAATGGGGAATGCAATGCTCACTTACCTTTCTCTTTTAGCAAGGCACAGCTGTGTAGATGAAAGACTGACCTCCGCAAGATTGAAGTTCTTCAATGTTGGATCTCATTTTCATCTCTGACTCACCATTACTGGATAGTAATACATGAGCCAGTTTTTCCTGTTTCTGTCTGAATAAGATACAAATCATACTTTTTAATGTTGCCTATCCTTCGGCGTTTGCTAATTTCCTTGTCACTTGAGTTACCTTGTTTCTCCAGCACTGCCTTTCAATGTAGTAGTATGTGCAGGTGGGGGTGATCAGTGACTGATAAAGGTCAAAATCCCATTGATAGTTCTTGATGAATGTATGCTCATTTGCAGAAATACTTTTAAATAAAAGGTCAATGAAAATGCAAATAAAATTGAAAAAAATGAAAGAATCTGGATCGTGTGAGATGCACCTAATGAATGATTCAAGATCCATTTATAATCGGTCGTGTAGAGCACTGGTGTTTAATGATCACTGGAATCATTAATCCCTGAGGATATCCAACAGGCGGTGGAAATAATGTAACTAATATAGGAGCATTAAAAAATTGAGTAATGCTCTGTGCCAGCAGCAAACATGACACAGACATGTGTAGCCAGTCAGTTGATTAAAAATGTACCATTCCCCAGCACCATCATCTGAATGAATACAATAAATAATAGACAATGAAGTAAAACTTTTTGTTCTGAGTAGGATTCTGGCATCTGCAGTTCCTTGTGTCTATGGTGCTTCATTTCTTCACATTTTAAGTGAGCTTGTTCTGGCTTGAAATTGCTATGATCTTTTGAAATAGCTGTTTGTTTGTTTATTGTACATGTGCGAGATTTTCAAAATCCTTTGAAGCGTTAATTAACAAGGACTCATTTGCTCTGTGAGGTGCCAATTTAAATGGATCAGACAATTAAAATTGGATCCAAACTAGGGGTTGCGTTCTTGGCAAGGTACCACTGACGGGTTTATTGTTTTTATCTGTGCTTTACATATGGAAATTTTTAAAAGCTGCTAAAATAACCACCTTGAAAATATTTTCAAGGCAGCATGCTCTGACTGTGAAATGTATCTAACATTTTGAATCCCAGCTACATAAGTCTTAGTGGATGAGATGTCTTAAAAAAAAGGTAAAAAGTAGTGCCTTAAACAATCTTAGCATGCACCTCACAGCGGTTTAATAAATTTTAAATGTTACCACACTTATAGGAAAAAGGGCAACTGCTTTGTATAAAGTTCAATAAAGGTCAAAATTCTCAAATCAATGGATAGGCCTGGATAGAGTGAATGTGGACAGAATGTTTCCACTAGTGGGATAGTCTAGGACCAAATGACACTCCCTTAGAATAAAAGGAAGTTCCTTTAGAAAGGAGATGAGGAGGAATTTCTTTACTCAGAGGGTGGTGAATCTGTGGAATTTATTGCCACACACGGCTATGGAGGCCAAGTCAATGGATATTTTTAAGGCGGAGATTGACAAATGCTTGATTAGTGAGTGTGTCATGGGGTTATGGGTAGAAGGCAAGAAAAGGGAAAGATAGATCAGCCATGATTTTACTTCGGGGTCACGTGAGAGACTACGTAAAGAAGCCCCGCTAGGTGCATGCGCGTCATTACGTCTGTCCAGGGCACAGCTCCACCAGCGGTAAGTAGAAACTTCGCAGGTATGTGGTTTTGAAAACTTTGCCTGGGAGTACTTAAACTCCGTCAAGCTGGTTCGAGCAGGCAGTAGGAGTTGGACAGATGGAGCGGTCAGGTAGGTGGGTTCGTAGTAGGCGTAGGTCCAGTGAGGATTCACAAATTTGATCGGTTTGGCAGATTAGCGCGACAACTCCGGTTCCGATACCGGGTGCCATTTTACCAGCAGCAGTTATGCTAGAGAGCGAATCTTCTACACTAGCTCCAGAGACTCAGCAGCCTGAGGCTACTGATAGCCATAGGAAGTGAAAAAGGAAGTCTAACAGACCAGTGTTGTCAGACGAGTCTGACGAAGATGGTGACTCTCCCCCAGATAATAAAATAATGTGGGAAAGGATGCAAAATATGGAGAAGATGCTACAAACGTTGATTAAACAAGGGTCAAAGTCCCAGTGGTTCCCCAGACAGCTGTCCAAGAAGGCCCATATCAAGAGGAATATATGGAGTACCAGCAAGGGGATTTCCTTACAGCGCCTTGTTTAGGACTGGAGGATGCCTCCCTACAATATGAATTGGGAGAAGCAGGGCAGGATGCAGCTGACCCTGATTCTGGTGTTCCTGCTTATGTGCAAACACCAGAGCACAAGAACCAAGCTCCGGGTGTCCTGGAAATAGCAATGAGCTTTGCTGTTCCGGAGGGGACTGGTGAGGCAATGGAAGAGTACCTTGCCAACAACATCAACTATTTACTGTCTCACCAGCTCCAGCAATCTATGATGCAAGAGATCACAAACAAGTATAAGACACCTGTCAACTGTGCATCACTGAAAGTGCCCACGGTGAACCCAGCAATATGGGCACCCATGAGTCCTTCTATGAGGGGACAGGAGGATCGATATCAACACGTCCTCCAACTGGTGGCGGCTACAATTACTGCATTTGGCACAATGGTAAAAGAGACAATGATAAATCAAATACAAAAAGATATGTTGGCTATGTTATGCAATGCGTTTTTTGAGGTTAATTGCATTAGGAAAATAGCCATCAGGCCAACTCTCAATCAGAAATTTGCTGCTCTGTGTAAGGCGACGAATGTTCAAACCCCTGAATTCCTGTTTGGAACGGATCTTGTGAAGCAAATTCGTGAGATTGGTGAGGAGGCAAAATCTATCGGCTTAATGAAGCCAACCATCTCTAGGCCACCTATTCGAAAGCCTGGGTTTATGTACCGAAGGTCGGATCCAGCAGGGTGAGGCCAGTGGGGCAACGAGGATACCCACCAAGACAGATCGGCTACAACCCCAATATGGGCAGACAACAGGCTTACAGGCCAACTGGAGAGGTCCAGGGACTTTCTGTTAACGATAAAGTTTCTGGTGGACAACCTCGTATTGGAGGTAGATTACAATTGTTTTATAATGAATGGTGCTGTATAACGTCTGATATGTTTATACTAAATACTGTGTCAGGTTCTACCATTGAGTTTATCTCAGGGATAGATCCACCTCAACAGCACAAGCCTAATAAAATGTTGGTGTTTTCTGCTCCAGAGACTGAACAGGTAAACGATGAGATTAAGAATTTATGCCAAAAAGGAGTGATTGAGAAAGCCATTAATCATCCTCAACAATTTGTGTCTAATATATTCCCCAGACCTAAAAAAGATGGGGGTTGTAGAGTATTTCTGGACCTCATTCACTTAAATTCTTCAGTTCTCTATAGGCATTTTAAAATGGACACCTTTGTTACTGCTAAGCAGCTGGTATCACAGGGTTGTTATATGGCAACTATTGATTTGCAAGATGCATATTATTCAGTGCCAATTCATGCTCATTATCGTTGGTACTTGAAATTTAATTGGATGGGACAGCTGTGGCAATATAAAGCATTGCCTAATGGATTAAGCTCAGCACCTAGGCTATTTACTAAATTGTTAAAACCTGTGCTGGGGCTATTGAGGACCCACAATCACATTGTCATGGCTTATTTAGATGATATCTTAATTATCAGCAACATTAAAGAGTAAGCTGAAGGATCGGTTGCTGTAACCAAAAATGTGTTTGAAACATTGGGGTTTTTGGTCCATCCAACTAAGTCCAAGTTACAGCCAACCCAAAATATTGAGTATTTGGGATTTCTTATTGATTCAGTTGATATGACAGTAACATTACCAACAGCCAAGGTTGTGGATATTGCTAATGTCTGTACTTGCCTCACACAAAAGCTTTATCCCTCCATCCGAGAAGTCGCCAAGGTCATTGGGAAATTGCTAGCAGCTTTTCCTGCAGTACAGTTCGGACCTTTGCATTATCAACATTTGCAAAGTGCAAGAGAACAAGCATTAAAAGAGCACACAGGCCATTTTGATCGGGTTATGCAGTTACCAACCACAGCTCTAGCAGAATTGCAGTGGTGGATTGTTAATGTTAGTCAAGCTACCAATAACATTTTGATGCACGAACCGTCAGTGATCTTACAGACTGATGTAAGCTCTCTCAGATGGGGGGCTACAGACATCGAGTCTAGCTGTGGGGGTAGATGGACTGAACAAGAAGGTTTGATTCTCCACGCACAAGGGATAAATTATTTGGAATTATTGGGGGCATTTTATGGGTTAAAAGCATATTGCTCCACAATGAATAATTTACACGTTCAACTCCAGATTGATAACACCACAGCAGTGGCATATATTAATCATATGGGAGGAGCAAGATCAGTATCATGTGATAACTTGGCTAACCTCATCTGGCATTGGTGTATTTCAAGGAACATCTGTGTTTCAGCCATTTATCTACCAGGTATAGACAATCTGGTGGCAGACCATAGGTCGTGAAAGTTTATTGACAATATAGAATGGATGTTGAATGCTGAGATTTTTCAAATAATTGTCACTCGATTTGGGTTGCCAGATATTGATCTGTTCGCATCCAGATTGAATCACCAGTTGCCTAAATATGTTTCATGGGAGCTAGATCCAGGAACAGTGGCTGTGGATGCATTCTCGTTACATTGGGGGCACTCATTCTTTTATGCATTTCCTCCATTTTGTCTGATCACGAAATGCCTCACCAAAATAGAGCGTGACTCCGCCACAGGTGTTTTGGTGGTCCCAGATTGGCCAACACAACCATGGTTCCCATTAGTACTCAGAATGATGGCTCAGCCATTCATGATGATTCCCAGCTGCAGTAATTTGTTAGTGCATCCGGTTACAGGAAAAAGTCACCCGTTACATGACCGTATCAATTTGTTGGTCTGCAAATTATCGAACAGGACCATGGAGGTTATCACTGCAGCCTGGAGAAATAGCACTAAAAAACACTATTTGGTGCACATAAAGAAATGGGAGATGTTCTGTGTACAATCAAATATATCTTATCATACTGCAAGCATATATGATGTGTTGGAGTTCGTTGCTAAATTGCATTTTGATGAGCACCTGAGATAGTGCCATTAACAGTGCTTGGAGTGCTTTGTCCTCCTATTTAGGGCAATCTTCAGAACAACAACAATCTATCGGGTCTCATCCATTACTATCCCGAGTTATGAGAAGAATTTTTAACAAAAACCCTCCTAAGCCTAGATGTACGGAGATCTGGGATATCAGTATAGTTCTCACACTGCTTCGCCAATGGGCTCCAATAATGTCATTATCTATGCAGAGATTAACTCTTAAAGTGGTTATGCTAATGGCGCTGGTTTCACACAACATGTACAAACATTACAATTGTTACGAATAGATTGTATGCATTTGTCTCTAGATGACATTCCATTTTATGTCTATGATTTAATCAAACAAAGCAGGCCAGGGATGGCAGAAACCAAGGTGACGTTTAAAGCATATCCTGTTGACCAAATGTTATGTGTAGTTAAACATTTAAGATACATTGAGTTAACAAGGACTCTCAGAGGTTCTGAGACAGGACTGCTCATTAGTCACAAAAAGCCATATAAAAGCGTGTCAGTACAAACTATTTCTAGATGGTTGAAACAGGTTCTCAATTATGCTGGAGTCGACACTCATGTATTTAAATCTCACTCCACCAGGGCGGCATCAATATCCGCGGCGAAGGCTCAGGACGTGCCGCTAGACCAAATCGTCGCGGCCGCAGGATGGTCTAGAGAATCAACATTTTCTCAATTCTATGACAAACCTGTACAGACAGTGCCACGGTTTGGGCATGCTGTTTTGGGTTCCATTTAATTCATTTGCTTTGTTTATATATCATTGTTTGTAATTTCCCCCTGGGACAGAGGGGTTATTACTGTTTTTTGTTATTATTATTAAAATAGTTATTGAATAATTTGAAGCAATGTTCAATATATTATTTATTCACTACTGTGTCAACTGAAGCAGATTGTCGTATGGAGTGTATCTACGGCATGGAAACACAGAGCTTTGAAATCTTCACGTAGTCACTCACGTGACTCCGAAGTAAAATAGTAAGATTAAATGAGAACTTACCAGTTTGAAGTTTGATCCTTATTTTATGAGGAGTAACGTTGAGGGATTACGTGCCCTCCGCTCCCACCCTCATAATCTAAGAGATCATCTGGTAGTTCTAGTCTTCTTAAAGCCTTACTATGTTACTTCAGCTATTTGTTTCTGTGTTTTCACGCCGCTGCTTTGAAGTATGACGTGCATGCGCCTGGCGGGGCTTCTTCACGTAATCCTTCAACGTTACTCCTCATAAAATAAGGATCAAACTTCAAACTGGTAAGTTCTCATTTAATCTTACTATTAAATGAGCGAGTAGACTTTATGGGCCGAATGGCCTAATTCTGTTCTGAGAACCTCTGAACATATGAAATGCTGGTGATCACTGTTTGCACTCTCCACTGACATGCACAATCCAAGAATTTCCTGGACCTGCTCTTGTTCAGTAAACCTCTGAAGTGGCCTTGGTCAGATGACAACCAATATTTCCAACTTTATGTGCCAAAGATGTCACAACTTGTTAATATTTCTGAATCACTCTTTTTTTATGAAGCATTCAAAAGATATTAAAAATGAAATAAAATTAAAAAGTTGGTTTGAAACACAATAAGAAGATAAAATCACAATCACTTTTCAATAATTAAGAACACAATTGAAAATACAATTTATAAAAATGTAAAATCTGATTTCTTATCTCAGTTTTCATAGCTGTAACATTTCTTTTGAAATAAATGGGTATATTGATCTTGTGCCAGGTGCAAATAGACTTTACTTTAGAGATACAGCATGGAAACAGGCCATTGAGCCCACCAATTCCATGCCAACCGGTGATCACCCCATACACTAGCACTATCCTAAACACTTGGTACAATTTACAATTTACAGAAGCCAATTAATCTACACTGTATGTCTTTGGAGTGTGGGAGGAAAGCAGAAAATACCCGGAGAAAACCCATGTAGTCACAGAGAGAATGTAGAAACTCTGTACAGACAGCACCCGCAGTCAGGTTCAAACCCGGGTCTCTGGCACCGTGAGGCTGCAACTCTCCCGCTGCACTACCATCATCCAAGATGCAACTCCCTAATACAAATGATATGCACTTCTAGCAAGTTTGTACCATAGCTTTCTTGCTGTTGGTTACGATACTTTTCTCCCTGAAAGCTATCACACTTTTAGGACCATTACTCAATGACACATCTTTTGGATTTTAATGCAGATCTGTTTTGATGCAAAACTCCTGGGATAACTATTTCTGATTTAGTGTGTCTTCATGGGCTTTAGGGTTTGCAGTCTTTCTCACCTGAAATGTTGTGAAATTGAGCTACACAATGTGTGGAATGGGATGATTGAGGAAACTAGAAACAGGTACAATGAGTAAAGCCACTTACACAGGTACATGGACATAAAAGGTTTAGAGGGATATGGGCTAAACGTAGACAGTTACGACTGGCAGACTAGCAGAGGAAGTCAGAGGGGTGGAGAGGAGGAGGGAAGTTGGAGGGAGGGAGAGAAAGTACATCATTCTAAAGCATTCTATCAGATGTATCACAGCTTGGAGTGGCAACTGCTCTGCCCAAGATCGCAAGAAAATTCAAGGGAGTTTTTAATGCACCCTAGTCCATCATGAAAACCAACCTCCAACTTCCTGATTCCATATATACTTAGAGTTATCGAGTATGAAACAGGTTTTACAACCAACATCCATGCTGACAGAGGTTGCATTCTGCTCTATTCCCATTTGCTTGCAGTTGTCCTATATCCATATACAACCTTCCTATCCATATATTTGTCCAAATGTCTTTTGAAGGTCACAATTGTATGCACTTCTACAGCTTGCTTTGGCAGCTCATTCCAGGACTACCCTCCAAGTGAAAAGTTGCTGCTGAGGTCCCTATTAAATCTCTTCTCCCTCTTTTTAAGTGTCCATCTTCTTGTGTTAAGTATTCTTTGCAACTACACAATTTCTAGGACATCAGTTTTTAAAGAGTGAGATTGGAGGAGTATAAACAGGGTATATTACTGAATGGCTTTCATTGCTTAAACGATATTCAATGTGTTACATCGCATAGAGAATTTACACTTCCAATTATAAAGTCCAGTGAACTTGTATTTGAGTTATTAGGTTCTCTTTTAAAAAAATAATAATACAGGGTTCTACCACTTGTCACTGAATGATGTTCTGCATTGCCTTTCTTTTAAAGAAATGCTGTTTTAATGAGAATGTATTTGCAAATAGATAATTTGTCAAATACACAGTGTAATCACAAAACGTATAGAAATCTACCACAGTGGTGTTTGATTAAATGATGCGGAGTCTGCTGTTTCTTTAATCATAACATTTTGCCAACACATTGTCCAGCAACTATAACTAACATTTTTCTTGCAATTTTATAGTCGACTGCTATATTCCTTAAAGACTTTAAATCAGACACAGATCGGACGCAAAATTAACACTGAATCCAAGAGGGAGTCTTCGCTGGAAATGTTTTGCTCAAAGAAATGGGTTTTATTGGCATTTTAGAATGGTGAATATTTTGTTCCCTTTATTACCGTAATGGCTGTTTTGAACTCTGATAATTTCAATGTGTTGAAGAATAGTAATGTTTTGTGAGGCAGCTTTGAACACAGCAAGACACCTTAAACCCAATAAGGATTATATAAGTTGCATTTTACCGCTTTAGACTGGGGGGTTAAGGTTGGTTAGGACCACACTGCCTTTAAAATAGTCCCTGGAATTTTTGTATGTTCATCTGAGGGGACAGTCAGAGTCATTGAATGAATAATCCAAAAGACAGCATCTTCAACTAGCTAGTAGTTCCAAGAGACTACTGTGGTTTTCAAGAGAGAGATAGATTTAGGAATCAAGGGATATGGGGAAAAATCAGGAACAAGGTACTCACTTTAGATGATCAGCCATGATCATATTAAATGGCGGTGCTAGCTCGAAGGACCGAATGACATACTCCTGCACCTATTTTTCTATGTTTTTAGGTTTCTTCAGTGCTGCATTGGAGCATCAGGCTACATTTTGTGCTTAAAGATTTGAAATAGGATATTCTCGCAACCTTCCAGCTCTGGGTTGAGGTGGCTACCAACTGATCCATGGCTGAGAAGAGAGCGAGAGAGATGGGGGGAAAAGTGAGTGAGTGAGAGAGAGAGAGAGAGAGAGAGAGAGCACGAGAGAGAGTTGGGAGGGAATTTTACCAAGGAGTATTCGGTGGTTGAAGGTGCGACCAATACAAGGACAAAGAAAATGGGAAGCATAAATAGGAATAGGGATGGAAAAATAGTTCTCAATGAAAATTTAAGACTGAAGACTGATAGAGAGGAGTAGGGCTGCAGTTGGATTTCAACAACAAGATTAGGATTTAATATTTAATGCATTGATTGCTCGAGAGCACAGGATTGTATAGAAAGCTAGAAGAGTGGGGGGGCAGGACAAGGCATGGCAGGTCATAGGTGAACATAGGCATGGGGGGATTTTGATAGGCAGATGGTTGGAGTCTATTTAATCTGTTGGGTTTGTGTGTGAATAAGGAATTTCATTGAACCCTGGTATATATTACAATAAACTAAGCTGAATCTGAATTTCTCAGGTCCACACTGAAATAGTTTTCTTATTTAATGTACTGTAAAAAGTGAAGCAATGCCATTTGTTGGCTATTCTGGAAAGCCATTTTGAATTGCTCTGCGATGTCTGTTCCTGGCCCTTTTTAGTTGCTGATGATACACCTGTACATTCGTATCATTACTTCTTGTAAAAAAAATTGTGCAGCGAGGATTGTTGCCTATCACAACACACATACAGTTCAATTTTGTTTGACAACTGTCATGTGTGAGGAAACATTATTGGATTTCATTTATACATGCAGATGTATGAATATCTATTTGTATGGAACAAGTCTACTGAGAGCCATATTCTATTTGAAATTGCAATACCAGGCATATATGTCGTGAATGGAGGCAGATTTCAGCAGATAACAAATTAGGAAACGCATTTTCTTTGGCATGGCTTTCTTTCCTGGCTCAGCAATCTCAGTTCACTGTAGAACTGAGTCTGCTGCTGAAAGCTTCAGTCGGAGTTGGCTGAGTGTGTCTAGTTCTGCAAAATGTTGGTTGCTTGAGGCTGCAGGGCAACCTCTCCACAGATGATTAATCTTCACATGCTGGAGACAGTTAATTACCAAAGCTCAAGTACGCATAGCACAAGGGGGAAGCACTTCCCAAATGGCACGGAGAGAACCAGTACAAGACCAGCCACCTGAGGCAGACTCGTGTGTCTCTGTGGCAGAAGAGACTTAGCAAAAAACCTGGGAGCAATTTAGCTGCTTGTCCTTTTGGACAGTAAAGACACATTAGACATGAAATCCCAGAACCACATATGAATTGAAAATAACAGAGATTGAAGTGAAAAGCTCTATGAACTGAGCCGAGAAAGAAATACTCTAATCTGTTACGTTGCAATTGAAATATTTACCTGAATGCTTGTAATGTTTAAATCCTTGTAAACCTACAGCGCATTTCACATATTTTCAATGTTATATTTTAAGTATGCTGATACACTAGATTTGTATAGTATGTTATGATCTGATGTGATGAATGGAAACTACAACTCTTAAGTGGGGATGTGAATGGTTGGAAGGTTAAATGAAATGAGTCATTCGTTAGACATTGGAGCAACTAGAGATACATGGGAACTGGTTGATATTCTGTGCAGTCAACTTTGGATGTAGTATAGGAAGGGTGAGCAACATAGTGGTAAAGTTATAGGGATGGCAAATCCGATGGAAGAACTGATGAGGCAGAGATTGAAATTCAAGTTTAGCTTAGTTCCATGCAAATTGGAGGAACAGCACTTCATATTTTCCTTGGGCAGTTTACAACCCAATGGCGTGCAAATTGACTACTATAACTTTAAGTTACCCTTGCATTCTCTCTCTCTTCATTCCTCCCTACCCTAATCTTGCCTAATTTGACTGTTTGTATTCCATCATTATCACATCATCCCAGCCAACAATGGACCATTATGGGCTCCACTTTTTCATAGTCATCAATGCAGGTTCTGCTTTGTTCCGTACCTTTGCATACCTTGGGTGTCCCCTTCCCTGACTCTCAATCTGATGAAGGGTCTCGACCCAAAATATAACCTATTCCTTTTCTCCAGAGATATTACCTGAACTGCTGAGTTACTCCAGCATTTTGTGTTTATCTTTAGTTTAGTTTAGTTTAGATTATTGCCATGTGCACTGATGTAGAGGGAAAACCTCTTGTTCATATTTCACAAAGTTGTGTCAAAGTCCAGCTTTGTCTGCTGTGGAATTTGAATTGATCTTGAATTGAATTTGAAATACTCTGGAATAAATGAGATAACATCAGATTGGTGATGAGAAAGCATCAGATTGCCAAAAAGAGCTATTCCTATAGTAATTGACAAAAGGCAATCTGCTCTCCCTGGTTTACCTAATATTTGTGATTCCTCGGGTATAGTGATCTTAGAGGTGACTGTGCAAGTTCAAGCTTAATTTAGCTGATTACGTATGGTCAGTGAATGAGAATTTTATAAATGGAGTTAGGTGAGGTAATCCAGAATTGGATACAACAGGGCGGCACATAAGGTCAGTACGGTGGCACAGTGATAGAGTTGTTGCTTTACAGCACTTGCAGTGCTGGAGACCCGGGTTCGATCCTTACGATGGGTGCTGGCTGTAAGGAGTTCTCCCCGTGACTGCGTGGGTTTGGTTTCCTCCCACACTCCTAAGGCTACAGGTATGTAGGTAAATTGGCTAGGTAAATGTAAAAATTGTCCCTAGTGTGTGTAGGATAGTGTTAATATGTGGGGGTCGCTGGTCGGTGCAGACTCGGTGGGCCGAGGGGCCTGTTTCTGCCCTGTATCTGAACTAAACTGAACTAAACAGGTTTTAGGTTTTGGGTTTAACATAGAAACATAGAAACATAGAAAATAGGTGCAGGAGGAGACCATTCGGCCCTTCGAGCCAGGACCGGCATTCATTGTGATCATGGGCTGATCGTCGCTATCAATAACCCGTGCCTGTTTCTCCTCATATCCTTGACTCCACAAGCCCCTAGAGCTCTATCCAACTCTCTCTTAAATCCATCAGTGAATTGGCCTCCACTGCCCTCTGTGGCAGGGAATTCCATAAATTCACAACTCTCTGGGTAAAAAAGTTTTTTCTCACCTCAGTCTGAAATGACCTCCCCTTTATTCTAATACTGTGGCCCTGGTTCTGGACTCACCCAACATTGGGAACATTTTTCCTGCATCTAGCTTGTCCAGTCCTTTATAATTTTATATGTTTCTATAAGATATCCCCTCATCCTAAACTCTAGTGAATACAAGCCTAGTTTTTTTAAATTTTCCTCATATGACAGTCCCGCCATCCCAGGGATCAATCTCGTGAACTTACGCTGCACTGCCTCAATCACAAGGATGTCCTTCCTCAAATTAGGAGACCAAAACTGTACACAATACTCCAGATGTGGTCTCACCAAAGCCCTATACAACAGCAGAAGAACCTCTTTATTCCTGTACTGAAATCCTCTTGTTATGAAGGCCAACATTCCATTAGCTTTCTTCACTGCCTGCTGTACCTGCACGCCAACTTTCAGTGACTGGTGTACAAGGACACCCATGTTTCGCTGTACCTCCCCCTTACCTAACCTAACCCCATTGAGATAATAATCTGCCCCCTTGTTTTTGCCGCCATAGTGGATAACCTCACATTTATCTATATTATACTGCATCTGCCACGCATCTGCCCACCCATTCAACCTGTGCAGGTCCCCCTGCAACCTCCTAACATCCTCTTCACAGTTCACACTGCCACCCAGCTTTGTGTCATCCGCAAACTTGCTAGTGTTGCTCCTAATTCCCTCTTTCAAATCATTAATATATATGGTAAACAGTTGTGGCCCCAACACCGAGCCTTGCGGCACTCCACTCGCTACTGCCTGCCATTCTGAAAAGGACCCATTCCTTCCAACTCTTTGCTTCCGGTCTGCCAACCAATTTTCTATCCATGTCAACACCCTACCCCCAATACCATGTGCTCTAATTTTAGTCACCAGTCTCCCGGGCGGGACCTTATCAAAGGCTTTCTGAAAGTCTAGATACACTATATCCACTGGCACCCCTTCATCCATTTTACTTGTCACATCCTCAAAAAATTCCAGAAGATTAGTCAAGCACGATTTCCCTTTCATAAATCCATGTTGACTTGGGCTAATCCTTTTACTGCTATCCAAATGCTCCATTATTACCTCTTTAATAATTGACTTCAGCATCTTTCCCACCACCGAAGTCAGGCTAACTGGTCTGTAATTCCCCGTTTTCTCTCTCGCTCCTTTCTTGAAAAGTGGGATAACATTAGCTATCCTCCAGTCCACAGGAACTGATCCTGAATCTATTGAACATTGAAAAATGATCACCAATGCGTCCACTATTTCTAGAGCCACCTCCCTGAGGACCCTGGGATGCAGACCATCAGGCCCAGGGGATTTATTATCCTTCAGTCCCATTAGCCTACCCAATACTATTTCTCGCCTAATGAAAATTTATGTCAGTTCCTCTACTCCCTTAGATCTTCTGCCCTCCAGTACATCTGGGAGATTGTTTTGTGTCCTCCTTAGTGAAGACAGATCTGAAGTACCTATTCAACTCTTCTGTCATTTCCTTGTTGCCGATAATTATTTCACCCATGTCTGCCTTCAAGGAACCCACATTTGACTTTGCTACTCTTCTTCCCTTAACATATCTAAAGAAGCTTTTACTGTCCTTCTTTATATTCCTGGCCAGCTTCCCCTCATACTTCATCTTTTCAACCCGTATTGCCCATTTTGTTTCCTTCTATTGTCCTATGAAAGTTTCCCAATCCTCTGGCTTCCGGCTACTCTTTGCTGTGTTATACATCTTTTCTTTTAGTTTTATTCTATCCCTAACTTCTCTTGTCAGCCATGGTTGCCTCCTACTCCCCTTAGAATCTTTCTTCCTTTTTGGAATGAAATGATCCTGCGTCTTCCGGATTATGCCCAGATTTACGTTTAGATTATGTTTAGATTTACATTATTGTCACATGTACCAAAGCACAGTGAAAAGCTTTGTTTTGCATGCTATACAACTAGATCAGATAATACCATACATAAATACAATCAAGTTCACACAAAAGTACAATGGGTAGAGAAAATGGGAAAATAAAGAATGCAGAAGTTGTAACACATCAGTTCCATGGACAAAGTCCAATACCCACACCTGTGTAGAGGTGAATTGGACAGTACCTAGCTTTATGGAAGGACCGATCAGATGACTGATAACAGAGGAAAAGAAGCTGTTCCTAAATCCTTTATTCTTTAACTGACAGCTTCATTTACCTGAAGGTTAAGGGTTTATGATTTGTAGGAGCCGGGGAATGAATAGGAAGTAGCTTGTAGTTCTGAGGAAACAAAGGTTTTGTGGAGCAGTGCTTCCAGAAGAAATTTAACCATTGGGTGTAAGGTTCCAACTGCATCTTTGGGGAGGTGCATACCCTGCCCCTGTACTGAAGCAGAAACGCAGGGCAATTGATAAAGGGTTGCATCTTAGGAGATATATTATGCAAATATCTAAAGGATGGATAAATACTCCACTTGATCCTTATCCTTTGTTAATGGCTGCAGTGGTGGCTAAATTTTGAGTGCATTGGCAGAAAATGGCACTGTCTATTGAGAATCTGTCCCTGATGTTATGAAGGCTGGCTCTCATCATGTTGCCATGGACGGTGCAACATCACCTGCATCTTGCAGGAAGATTTGTGCAAAAGAGTACCTTGGCTCACAAGTGAATCCGGCAGTAGTCTCCAATGGAACGCTCTTGGTGTTGAATGAAAGTGATGGCATTAACTTAATGGGATGATTAGCCTCTTCCCTCTACTCTTCTAGCAGTCTTTCCCAGTCCCCCCCCCCCCCCCACCCCAAACCCCCGCAATCAGCTGGAAAGGGTCCTGAACTAGACCATCACCTGTGTATGTTCTCCAGAGATACTGCTTGACCCACTGAGTTACTCCAGCACTTTGTATCTTCTTTTGTAAACCAGCGTCTGCAGTTCCTTGTCTCTATAATTCCCTGATGGAGTTCTGATGTAGAAGTCTTCGTGGCGGAGGCAAATCTTCGCAGATTCACCATTTTGCTGGGTAATCTGTTCATTTTTTTTGCTAGATTAGAACTGACAAAGGTATATTGATGCTATTTGAATGGAAAAAAGACTATGAGAAGGATTAAGTTGTCAATTTTATCTTTTTAATGCAGTAGATTTAAATGTATTTACTTGTTTTAAGTGTCTTTAAATGCTTTAAAATATTTTTAATGTATGGTATTTTTTAATCTTTATTGCTTCTGAATGTTTACCCACTAGAGAAAATCAATTCCAAGGCTACAGTACAAAGGTCTACAATTTCATGTTTCTCTATTTCATTCTCTATTGAAATTCATTAATCAGGATCATATTTTTTGCAAAACTAATTATGCTTTTACGTGGATTTATGTGAATTTCAAATAAAATTCCATTTCTCAAAAAGTGGACATTATCTTGGGTAATGATGCAAAACATATTTAATAAATAAGAGTAATTAAAATGTAACTAAATTGCATGTAGTGTGAAGTATGGTATGTTTAACAGCTTGCAGATGTTGCAAGAGGTAATGTTGATATAAAGTAATGTAATTAATTACCCTGTTTAGGAATTGAGCACCACAATGACAATCAACTACTTTTACGAATCCTGAGACATGCTGAACAGCACCAGATGGTTGTGCTCACAAAAACTGAGGACGGTTACAGCTAATGGCTCTTCTGTTTCCTGCAATGACATTTATTAATGTGTGTTTATTGTAAAGTCAAAATTGATGAAAATACTACTTTCATGATTTAGCGATTGGTACAGCAAAAGATTTATAAAGAAAATGTTTATGGGGTAGATTTCATTCCATTCTGCCTGTAACCTGTGCTTGGATTAACTTTGGCTGCCTGTCTTCTAATGTCATAAGTTCATAAGTTTCAAAGTTCTCAGAGCAGAATTAGGCCATTTGGCCCATCATGTCTACTATGCCATTCAGTCGTGGCTGACCTATCTTTCCCTCTCAACCCCATTCTCCTGCCTTCTCCCCATAACATCTGACACCATTACTAACCAAGAATATGTCAATATGGCCCTTAAAAATACCCAATGACTTGGCCTCCACAGCTGTCAGAGGCTATGTATTCCACTGATTAACCAACCTCTGAGTAAAGAAATTCTCCCCATCTCCTTTCAAAAAGTATGTCCTTTATACTGAGGCTATGGCCACATGGTTAATTCTATTGTGTGTTGTGTTCTTTTTATTTGTATAGCTGTATGGTAACTCAAATTTCACTGTACCAATTGGTGCATGTGACAATAAATGTAAACTTGATCAGTGCGTACAAAATACCTCACCCATTGATTGTCCTGTTGGTTTTCGCCCATCTCCTTTAAACTTTACCCATCTCACTTTAAAACTATGCTCTCCAGTATTTGATGTTTCCATAATGGAAAAAAAGGTACTGTGTGTCTCACCTATTTGTGCCTTTCATAATTTTTGTTTCTGCCATCAGGTCTCCCTGCAACCTTCCAGAGAAAACAATCAAAGTCTGTCCAACCTCTGCCTGCAACTTCACATACCTTCTAATATCCCTTAATCCAGGCAACATTCTGGTAAACCTCCTCTTCACCCTTTCCAAAGCCTTGACAACCTTCCAGTGATGGGTGATCAGAACTGCATGCAATATTCCAAATTTCGAGTCAGCATTTTGAGTGATTTGCTCAATATTCTAAGCAGTTCCTTCAAGCTACTTTTAAAATGTAGTTTTGAACCCCTTTCAAATAGGGTCATGCCAAGTAGGGAGGGTCATATATAAATTATATCCAGCTTCTTGGCCCAGCAATGTCCATGTTTTGAGTCCAGAGCAAACACACACCAAGGGCTGGATTGTGCTTCTGTTTATGCTGCTGGTTTCTGCAAACCTACTTGCCCGTTGATAGCCTTTCATGGTTTTATTCCATCAGAAGCAGCTATTATTTTTCTTGTAATTAACAAAAATAGAAATACTTTGAACCCCAAAAGAGGGTGTTGAGCATTCACTGTATAGTAATGTCCTACCTAGCTCTAAATATACAAATGTAAAATTTGCAAAACCAAATGTCAAGAGACCACAGAGGATTGTGCTCAGCACTGAACAAGAGGTGTGTAGGCAGGGGGGTTTTGGGAGAGTGTTTCCTTAGCAATGACACTGTTATTTTGTATTGTAACTTAGAGTATACTTTATTGGGCACCTTGCACGGCAAGGATGAATTGGGGTGGAGGGCTTATTTCCGTACTGTATGACTCTGAGTATAATCGGCTTTCCAATTTAATGCATTAGAAATAAACAATGATTTATTTTCCTTGTTGACTGATTTCCTAATTTGTTTTACCACATATAGTAATTTGCGTATTTGTCGTTCAAAGAAGTAAGCGGAAAAGTGACCTAGTACAAATATGAGCTGATTGAAGAGAAACCTTTTTGACGCAGCAAAAAAAAAATCAAGATTCCAGCATCTGCACTCTCTTGTGTCTCTTCTCTGATTTGTTGGATTTGTATTTAAATTGCTTAATAGTCTTAATTGATTTTTTTGATGACATAGTGGTTTGGGAGCACATGGTATTGGAGGCCTAGTTTATTTGAGTTTAGTTTAGAGATGCAGCATGGAAACAGGCACTTTGGCCCACCAAGCCCACGCCGACCAGCGTTCCCCGTACACTAGCACTATCCTATACACTAGGGACAATTTTACGATTTTTACCAAAGCCAATTAACCTACAAACCTGTACATCTTTTGAGTGTGGGAGGAAACTGGAGCACCCGGGGGAAAACACATGCGGTCGCGGGAAGAACATACAAACTCTGTACAGACAGCATCCATAATCAGGATTGAACCCAGGTCTCTGGTGCTGTAAGGCAATCTATTTAATTCTAGAATGTACATCTCAAATAGAGTAATAGAGCTCCAATCTTATACCCATTTCTCTCAGATTCGCCCAGAGTTATCTCAAAAAACTCCTTTATCGATTTATTGAGTCACAATTATATAAAATTAATGCAGGCCCTTTAGGCCACCATGTCCAGATCGGTACCAATCACAATTAGTATGAACTAACACCTGACGTTTTAATTTAGAGGGCCATTTGAATATGGAACATCTGCCTGAAGGGGAGGGGGTGGGGTTGGAGACAGAGACTCTCACAGTATTAAATAAATGTCTAGATCCATCAAATGTAGTTGATCCATCAAAGCATAGAAGGCTAAATGCTGAAAATTTGGATTAGATATCTGGACTTGGTTGCAAAAGAGTTTGCATTGCTCTGTACAACTCTGATTTCATAACTCTAAAGGAACTGATGGAGGTACTAATATCTGGTGGTGAAGTCTAGTACAAATGGAATAAAACTGGAGCTCAGTTATTCAGAGGTTTTGTCGGAAAGCACAAATTCACACAAAGTAGTATGAATCACCAACTCCCTTCCACAAAACACCAAGAAATCGGAGCAACCCGAGGAAACCCAGGTGCACATTGGAAGAATGTGCAAACTCCACACAGACCCCACCCAAGGTCAGATTCGAACCCTACGAGCTGTGCCACTGAGCTGCCTCAGTTGGTCAATGTTGGCTATGAGAGTTCCTGATGGACGATGCCAGGTACATTGGGAAGTTGCATGAATCTTTATATCACTTTTTTGGCCACCAAGACCCCAATGAGTGGATATCGGAATACATGGCCTTCCCATCCTTCCTTGGTCTCAGATTAGCTCAAAACAATTGTTATCTGGTTTATTTGATGATTCGAAAAATATTAATTCCCTCAGTAGCTTGTATGGATTCTAATAAAAGGCTGATATTTTATATGGTAAACTGGTTACTATAGGACTATTCAGAGTGTCAACATTTGGCCTCATTTACCAGGTGTATACTGGGTGCTAAAACAAGTTCCATATGGAGTTGAGGTAAAACTGTAAAGATTTCCCCGTGCCTTTGATATACATTCTAGGGAAAACCCTTTTCATACAGTTGCCTGTCGCTTCTCTTGTTTATGTTCAGCACTATTTTCTTTTATTGGGTGATTAAAAGGTACAGCATGGAAACGGGCCTTTCGGCCCCCGAAGTCCAGGCCCTCCATCGATTATCCCTTAGCTCTATTTTATCGCATTTTCGCATCCACCCCCAACACAAGGGGGCTTTTACAGAGGCCAATTGACCTACAAATATTTTTTTGACCTACAAATTACCCTATCAACATGAATCTTCAAAAATGTCATTTCTTAATTTTCCAATCCAATCTTTTATTTAAAAATATTTCTAAAGGAACTCCTTCAAACACATTTCTTGTTGGGAGGGTAAAAGCCTAAAATTCATCCAAGAAATGTTCAGTAATGATGGGATCAGATCAAGTTCTCTTTTGAATTGACGAGTGGGTTTGCTGAATTAGTTTCATCATTTGTATCGTCACTATAATTCTTGCAAAAGTTGTGGATTTAGTACATGGTGGAATTGTTAACTGCAAAGGAATTGATGATCTGCTGTTAAAACCAAAATACTTTTAATGCGAAGACATCCTGCACATTTTTTAAATGATTATTGCCCCAGATCAGGTACCTTGTTGTTAATAATTCGCAATAATTCTTTGCCACTGTTTAAATCCTTGGAGACTTCATTATTTGTTTCATTAGTAGCCGCCCATTTACATTCCAGCCACGTTTGTAATTTGCTGAAGTCCCTGTCTGCTCGTAGTCATTCATTCCAAATGTACTTATTCCCTGTAGCCCTACAGAGAATAATGTATGTTCAAATGCTCAAGCATCCACAATTCTTTCTGCATTGTACGGAAGATATTAGTGCATGCTAAAGCAAGACTTGATAATACTGGGGATTGGAACATTTTCTTTATATTACAGCCACAGTCACCAATTAACATTTTGATGCCTGGCATTTTGTTTGCCACATCAACAATTCTTGTGACTTGCCTGACAAGTTAGAGCAATTAGAGGATTCAAGCCCTGTGTGCATTGAAGCAAGATTGCACAAACTAAATGACCCTGAAATTCCAAGGCTGTGGAAGGGTATAAGCTGAGTGAAATTCAACTTGGGTCAGAATCGCAATCTTCCTGCTTTCATGCTATTTCTGAAGCATTGACAACCGATTATCAAGAAGGTTAATAGAAGTTCCTCTCCTCTTTCCCCTTCCCCTTCCTGTGGATTCCAGCCTTTACAGTCAACTCCAGGAGTGGCATGCAGTGCACAATCTCATTGATTCCAAAGTTTCCTGAAATGGCCTTGTTACTCTGATCTGCAAACTGTTGTGCCTGATGGAGACATAAGTGAGTGCTCCAATCTGGAGCACAAACACACTGCAGGAGGAACACCATAGTCTTATATCGGCCACAGCTCCAACATCGTCTCTGGAGGCATCTGTGGCATTAATTAATGTCAATTATGACAATAATGACACTAATGCCAATTATCAATTGTCAACCTGATAATTGACCTTTCAGGTTGAGACTCTGCACCGGCTCTGATCCTGGGTCCTGACAGAAATGCAATCTTTCTGCCTCCACAGATGCTGCGTGAGCTGCTGAGTTCCATCAGCATTTTGTTTCTTTTCCCTGTTCCTTGTACACCTCTTGCCTGCTTCCTCTGACAATGTAAATGATCCCAGAGTCACATCTTAGGACAAGGTTGACAGTTTGGTCCATGAAAGGACAGACGTCTGACTCTACTAAATTCCCAGAGGCAAAGCTGGAACCCATCATTTCCTGGACTACTTCCTCACAAAATAAAAATTATGCCAGCAATAGAAACGAGAAGCTGCCAATCTATCAGACCAGGCAAGATTTTAACACAAATCATAAGGCAACATTTTTCGAGAGGAGAGATGGGTTGGAGTTGGGTTTGAAGGTAGCATCTGGCCCACTTTGTTATCCACACAATAAATGCTGTGTTTATTATTCCGCAGTCAAAAAGGCACAACAGAGGATGTACTTCCTACGGCAGCTGAGGAAGCATAATCTGCCACAGGTAATGATGGTCCAATTCTGCACGGCCATCGTAGAGTCTGTTCTCACTTTCGCCATCATGGTCTGGTTTGGCTCAGCCACCAAGCACGACACCTTGAGGCTGCAGCGAATCGTCCGATCTGCAGAGATGGTTATTGGCTGCAACGTTCCCTCCATTGATGAACTGTACACTGCAAGGGCCAGGAAGCGAATGGGCAAGATCATCTCTGACCCCTCTCACGCTGGCCACAAACTCTTTGAATCACTTCCCTCTGGAAGGCAACTCCGGACTGTCAAAGCTGCCACAGCCAGACATAAAACAGTTTTTATCCATGAGTAGTTGCTCTACTCAATAGCCAAAAATCTGTTGCCTCCCTTTGATCTGGTATTTTGTTGGTTCACATGCTTGATCAATGGTGTTTTATCATTAATGTTTTATTATTATTAATGTTGAGTGTTTTCTGAGTCATTCGTAACTATCACTGTATGCCATGTTGTTACTTGTGGGCGGAGCACCAAGGCAAATTCCTTGTATGTGAATACTTGGCCAATAAACGTACTTACTTACTTATACTGACGTTATTTCAGAAAAGCACTCAACATTTTTACATGGATCTCGATGACTGAGTTCAGTTTTATGTGGGGCAAGCAGGCGCATGAGATATAATCTACTATTGTTTTTTAGGGTTAAATTCCTTTGCAAAAAATGGAAAACTGCTGGAGGAACTCAGCAGATCAGGCAGCATCTATGGAGGAAAATGGACAGTCGACATTTTGGATTGAGACCCTTCAACTGGACTGAAATCTGTTTTGTCTAGGGTTATGCGGTTTATCTTCTGCTTAAGAACTAACACATTGACTTCCGGTGACGCCATGTTATCTTAACAGACGCTGCACATAGCTCCACTCCCTAAAATTCGCGATTTTTCGCGTTAAAACCGGGTCTACAGGTCGGGACCGATTTTTAAAAACTTACTGGAGCCTCTGGACGTCGCGCTGATGACGTCATCAGTAAGCGCTGTGAATTTAACGGAGGCTTAAAGCACTTTAAATGAAAAATTCTTCCCCTGGTAAGAACACTCAGAGAAAAGTTACAAAACACTCCTGGGGAAGCCAGACGAAGCCTGAAGAACTTATTTTTGAAGTGGCTTCTGAAGAAAAGGTGCTTTTCGATATGGCTACAAGATCTAAAACAGATTTGGCCAAGGCCAAAGAATTTGAAGAATTAAAGCTTTCGGTAAGTGAACTGAAAGATGTAACGGTGGATGGAAAAAAGATGGAACAGATGATGGGAGTGATGATGGAAAAGATAGAAAAGCTGATGCTAAATATGACTGCTTGTAATCAGAATGTTATTGAGTCTGTGAAGGATTGGATTGGCACTATTAATAAACGAATTGACGATGTGAGAGTGAACTATTTGAGAGAATTGATAAGGGTGAAGAAGACACCATGAAGAGGTTCGGCACTGTGCTGGACACGTTCTCAACCTGTATGTTAACAATGCACGAGATGGAGAAAGAGACGGCAAGAACGGTGGAGTAGATGAAGAAGGTGAGGTCAGAACAAGACCTTGCTACACGACGGATGGCGATTCAGCTGGCTAAAGTTTCAGACAAATGCCTGGATCTGGAGGCTCATTCGAGACGCCAAAACCAAAGATTAGTGGGTGTACCAGAGGGAGCCGAGAGAGATAACATTTGTGAGTTCGCTGCGGGCTTAATTAAAGCAGCTCTAAAGCTCCCTAACCTACCAAAAATTGCAGCAGCACACCGAGTTTCTAGATTCAAACACAAATCTCAGGATGGCTCAGAATGTACATGACAGATTATTGTGAAATTCCGGGACATTGCTGACGTGGAAGAGGTTATGAGGAATATCAAATATGGTGTGCCTCTGATGTATGGTGTAACTACTTTTAAAATCTTCAGGGACTCTCCTTATGAAATTATGCAAAAGCGAAATCAGTTCTATATCTGAACCGTCTATATCTCTCGTTCCCCTTATCCCTAACCAGTCCGAAGAAGGGTCTCGACGTGAAAAGTCACCCAGTCCTTCTCTCCAGAGATGCTGCCCGTCCAGTTAAGTTAACTCCAGCTTTTTGGGTCTATCTTCAGTTTAAACCAGCATCTGCAGGCAGTTCCTTGCCTACACTTTATTCCATTTCTTGGCGTCTTCTGGACAAATGTTGCCTTCTGCACGAACAGTCTTGGATGATATTGTGTGTGTGTGTTTGTGTGTGTGTGAGAGAGAGAGAGAGAGAGAGATAATTAATGTGTGTGTGAATGGTTTAGGCATCTTTTAGGAGATGCCGCAGTTTACATTTGCATTGCCCTCTTGAGATTCTTTTGTGGCGGAGAGCGCTGACCGGTAACCCTGGGTCATGTGGTCCGGCCAAGAGGAGGTGATGTGGACACGGTTTCAGTTGTAGTTCTAGAGGAACATTGCTTCCCATCGATGTCTCTTATGCACTCCTCTGAAGAACTGAGTGCGCTCTTCACCATCATGGCTCCCAGCCTACAGGCTTCTGATCTGAACAACTAACTTCTTCCCTATTTCTCCTTCCCCCCCTATTTCCCTCTCCTCCTCGGCGCTCTTGTTCACTCACACCTTCCCTCCCTCCCTCCCTCCCTCCCTCTCGCAGGGCTTGGTTCAAAGGGTGCAACGAGCCAAGCAGTCTGAACCCTTCTGAAAACGAGCACAAAGAGAAAAAAAAAGTATTGTCAAGCGCTCCAAACTTCGTTTAAAATAAGTAAATGCGACCTTGGCTAATAATTAAAAAAAAAAACCTTATACAAAACCAACACCCTACAAACTCTCTGTCTCTCACGCTGCGTGTTTTCTTGGGGGGGGGGGGGTGTCGGAGAGAGGGGGTGTGGGTGTGGAGGGGACGCGATGTGAATGTTACCACTATAGGATGGTGAGGTTGGGCTCTGAGCTGCAGTGAGGCAGCAGAGAGAGAGAGGGAGTGATAGTGCATGTGCGCATCAGCAGCAAAGTTAAATACAAAGGGCTTGTACACGGTGGCAAGAGAGGTTTCCTTTGTTCTTGTCCGGGGCTTGAGAGAGATCGGAGACAATTAACCCTCCCTCGCACACCACTCAAGGGGACAACCCAAGAGCCTTGTCACCCCAGACAGATTAATGACGCCTCCCCAACCTCCCTCCACCTCAACTCACGCCTGGGCACCAAAGCAGCTCAGGAGGCGAACGCTGAGCTCCATCTCCCAACAATCTGATGTGCAACTGACGTGAAAGAACAGCGGCTGCGACCGGCCGGCCGGCACCCGGCATGGATTTCTCACACCCTCACACACGAAAAGTGTGTGCGAATAAACAAAAACAAGGAATAAAACCAAAGCCCGGCTTGAAAGGCAACTAAAAATATATTCCGCTTAGAACGAGCAGGCGCGGAGACATCTGTCTACATTCAAAGATTTCATCTCCCGTCTCCCCGCAGTGTGTAGACCTGGCAGTAAATTCAATTAAGATATAACAAACCTCCGCCTGCTGGTCTTCTTACTACTTGATGTGTGTTTCAAACATATCATAAGTATAACTGCTCTGGCACAGGACGGTGCGCATTTTCCCTTTGTAGGTCATATCAATAGATGCGGCCGCGCTGAATTTATCTTTAACTCAAAGCCGCAGGATGGAGATGTCTTCTTTAACATTGTTGCTTATTAAAACATACCTTCATTCATGGTTGGCTCAAGACTAACGGGAGAGGAACTTGGTAACTCGGGAGAGGAACTTGGAACATCGCAGAAATGACATATCCATGGGAACTCGGTTAAACACTTGAACATAAACTTGAAATCTCGTACATAAGCACGAGTCTGTTTTTTTTTCTTTCACTTGGGGTCATTCGTGGGTGTGAGACAGGCCCTTAACAATAATTTATCTACGAAATTTCAATTGTCAAGGGGTAACAGACAATGATGTTCATTATCACCGCTGTTATTTGCTCTCATAATTGAACCCCTAGCGGAAAGATTTAGAACTCATCCGAATATCCATGGATATAAAACAAAATATTCCAACAATAACATATCATTATACGCTGACGATGTACTATTGTGCATCACAAAACCTCATATTACTATACCAAATATTTTAAAATTAATAGAGGACTTCGGATCATTCTCAGGATATAGAATAAATTGGAATAAAAGTGAAATCATGTCAATAAAACCGAAAGACTCTACGCAACTTTTACAGTTTCCTTTCAAAATAGCTACGGACAAATTTAAATACTTGGGCATCGAAATTACTAGAAGATATCAAGACATGTTTGATAAAAATTATAACCCTGTACTTAAGAAACTATGTAACTTGATTAAATTTTGGAAAACGTTTCCGATGTCCTTAATAGGCCGAATAAATGCCATAAAAATGATTTTTCTACCCCAAATTTTATACCTGTTCCAATCTATCCCAATATATTTACCCACAAAGTTTAAAAAAAAACTGGACTCAGATATCACAAATTTTATTTGGGATTATAAATCCCACAGAATACAAAGAGCTCATCTGAATAAACCCAAAGTAGTAGGGGGATTAGCACTCCCCAACTTTATGTATTACTACTGGTCTGTAAATATCAGAAACATGATCCAATTGCTGGATAATTTTCCCCAGCAACCGGATTGGACAATTATGGAGAAGGAGGATTGCTCTTCTTATAATATTGGAGCAATCCTTCTCTCACCAACGTCGATGAATAATACAAATTACAACAATAATCCAATTATACAAAGTACAATTAGAATTTGGAAACAAATAAAACACAATTTAAAATTAAGAAATCTATTTCTCTTATCTCCGATCGGTAAAACCCCCTCATTTAAACCTTTAACTATAGATAAAGCATTTATACAATGGAAAAGAGCTGGAATTAAAATCTTCGGATGTGTGCAAGAATTGGGAAAACTATTATCATTTAAACAAGTACAACTAAAATACAATTTGGGAAACAATCAGTATTTTAAATATTTCCAAATCTGTGACTATCTGAAAAAATACGCACAAGACGATCACAATATGCCTCCAGACTTACTGGAAGAAGTAATGAATACAAAGGCAGAATCAGCAAACCTAATATCATATATATATAATATTATTTTAAATGCAGAAATACCAACAACAGAAGGTATCAGGAGAGACTGGGAAAAAGAATTAAGTATAAAAATTCCCAAAGAAAGGTGGGAAGAATATTTATTAAATGTGCATAAATGTTCAATTAATGTAAGACACACCTTAATACAATTTAAAATCTTACACAGATTATACTATTCAAAAACTAAAATAAGTAAACTTTTTTCCAACGTCTCACTTATATGTGATAAATGTCAATGTCAAGAAGCTAATATAGTGCACTCATTTGTCTTTTGTAAAAAAATTCAAACATTTTGTACTGAAATTTTTGAAATTTTCACAAAAGTATTTAAAATAAAACTTACTCCAAAAGCAGACTGGATTATCTTCGGGACATCGGAAGATAGCCCTGAATTAAATGTGTTTCAAAAGACTCTATTTGAATATGGCTTAATAACTGGAAAAAATCTAATCTTAAAATTCTGGAAAAATACTCCTATACCAACAGTTAATATGTGGATTTCAACTATGTTCGAAACACTACACTTGGAAGATATGAGACTCCGGCTAGCAGGAAAATCAGACTGTTTCTATAAGACGTGGTCTGCATTTATAAATCTATTACAAGGATAAGGTGCAAGAATACCTCAAAAAAGTACCGGTGTCGGGTCTTGGTAAAAGGGGAAGAAAACTGCTGAGTTGGTAGACTCCTTTTGCGAGATGTTTATAATGAAGTAACTGGCTTTTCTTCTTTCCTTCACTTTCTTTCCCTTTTTCTTTTTTTTCCTCTCCAGGATCTATCTCTTAATCTCCGGTCTCTAACTCTTCAAGGGTTTCCTTTCCCTCTGTCACACTTTTTCACTTTTACATCTCTTTTTCACTCTTCTACTTTCTTTGCTGTTATTTCTCTCTCTTTTCTCTCTTTTTTAAAGCATTAAAAAATTAAGGGGTACAATGACTGTAATACTATATAAGGGATGTACACTGATGTAACTTACGGTACCTGTAATAAATAAAGATATTAAAAAAAAGAAAATAAAAATAAAAGAACTTTAGGTGGTTTTTACTTAATTTACGTAGATGAGGCCTCGGGACAGCCAAGCACAGTCAAAAGTCCAGTGTATGCTCCGTTATTCAACAGTCCCAGGATACCTGTGCATGCCATTGGACTCTTCGGAGATCAATGGAGAAATGCACACTTCCATGGATTTCCCAGCGCTTAGACCGTGCTTGTGTCTGCGTAACTTTATGTGTTATGTAACTTTATGGGAGAAACAGCTGCTGAGACAAGAATAGGTGCATTATTTTTGCCTATATTTAAGTTAAGAACATAGTATAGTACAGCACAGAAACTGGCCTTTTGGCCCTAAATGACCACACTGAACATGATGTAAGTTAAAGTTCTCTCCTCTGCCTGCACATTATCCATATTCCTCTAATCTCTGCTGATCTGATCCATGCACTGTTCTTAAAGCCTTTTAAATGCCACTGTAGTGAGACCAGGAAGGTAGAGCAAAATGTTCTCTATTGACGAAACAACACTCGAACTACACGTGTACTTGAGTCTCCCTCTCCCTCCCCCTCCCATTCCGTATCTGACCTCTCGGTCCTGGGCCTCCTCCACGGCCAGAGTGAGCAACACCGCAAGTTGGAGGAACAGCACCTCATATTCCGCTTGGGGAGTCTGCATCCTTTGGGCATGAACATTGAATTTTCTCAATTCTGTTAACCCTTGCTGTCTCCTCCCCTTCCCACCTCTCCCTCAGCCCTCGGGCCCTGGCATTCCCTCTCTCTCTATCTCCCTCCCCCACCCTAGTCTCACCAGCTCTCATTTTCACACCACAAACAGCTAACAATGGCTTGTTCCCTTTATCATCGATACTTTTTTGCATATCTTTCATTCATTGTTCTTTATCTCTCCACATCACCGTCTATATCTCTCATTTCCCTGATCCCTGACCAGTCTGAAGAAGGGTCTCGACCCGAAACGTCACCTATCTCCTTCGCTCCTTAGATGCTGCTGCACCCACTGAGTTTCTCCAGCCTTTTGTGTACACGTGTACTTGGTCAGGAATAAACTATCTAAGCTCCTGTCGTCGTGAAGAGCACTAGCTACTGAACATACTGAAAAGCCCGTGAACGAACCCCCGGTCACGGGACAGTCCCGATCAATGACGAGGGTTCTGAATACACAGCTTCACCACTAGGTGCCGCGACACCACTATCATATCAGCCTCCACTACCACTCCTGGCAGCATGTTTTAAGCACCCACCATTCTTCGTGTAAAATGATTTGCCCCACATATCTATATTATTACTAAACTCTCATCTTGACCACTTTTAATGTCTGCGTTTTAATTAAATTTGCGCAAGAACGATCCCCCATAGCGCTACGATTTTTCGCCACCTTACTCACCAGTCTCCTCAGCTGCAAGTCAAATAGGTTTTGTTCCTATCAGTGAAATAGTACAGAAGTTATGAAAGTTTAAAAATCGTAAAAACCACCCCTTCTGGAACCCGCTGACAATAACGCGGTGAGGAGAATAAAAAGCTGAAGGGGCGCAGTGTGTTGAGCAGCTTGTGGAGAGACAGTGGCTCGCGGGAGAGTCAGTGGCTTGCGGGAGAATCAGTGGCTCACGGGAGAATCAGCGGCTTGGCGTGAGTCAGTGGCTCGCGGTGACCAGCACGACCAGCCAGAAGCTGGTGAGTTGAACCGGAAGCCACTGAATGAACGAGAGTGGGACTGGGATCTGCTGCGTGAGGGCAAAAGCTGAAGGGGCGTGGTGAGCAGAGTACGAGCCCATCCTCCCCCTCCTCCTTGCTCCCCTCAGCTGCTACCCGGTCCCACCCACTCCCCCGCTGCTAACTGCTCCACCCGCTGCTCACCGCTCCCCCACGCTCCCCCATTCCTACCAGCTCCTCCCTGCTGCTACCGCTGCTACCAACTCCCCCGCACTGCTACCAGCTCCCCCCTCCTCTCCCTTGCCCCTTCTTCCCCCCCTCCTCCCCCCTCCTCTCCCCCCCTCCTCTCCCCCCTACTCTCCCCACCTCCCCCCCTCCTCCCCCCCCTCCTCTCCCCCCTCCTCCTTTTTGAAGATGTAACTAGGCCAGAGGATCTGGGGTGCCAGAGGAACTGAAGGAAATCCACATTAGGCAGGATATGGTGTTGGATAGACTGATGGGACTGAAGGCTGATAAATCCTCAGGGCCTCATGGTCTGCATCCCAGGGTACTCAAGGAAGTGGCTCCACAAATCGTGGATGCATTGGTGACAATTTTCCAATGTTCTATAGACTCAGGATCAGTTCCTGTGGATTGGACAGTAGCTAATGTTATCCCACTTTTTAAGAAAGGCGGGAGAGAGAAAACGGGGAATTATAGACCAGTTAGCCTGACATCGGTGGTGGGGAAGATGCTGGAGTCCATTATAAAAGATGAGATAGCCGAACATTTGGATAGCAGTAACAGGATCGGTCCGAGTCAGCATGGATTTATGAAGGGGAAATCATGCTTGACTAATCTTCTGGAATTTTTTGAAGATGTAACTAGGAAAATGGACGAGGGAGAGCCAGTGGATGTAGTGTACCTGGACTTTCAGAAAGCATTTGAGAAGGTCCCACATAGGAGACTAGTGGGCAAAATTAGGGCACATGGCATTGGGGGTAGAGTGCTGACATGGATTGAGAAGTGGTTGACAGACAGGAAACAAAGAGTAGGGATTAACAGGTCCATTTCAGAATGGCAGGCAGTGACTAGTGGGGTACCGCAAAGCTTGGTGCTGGGACTGCAGCTATTTACAATATACATCAATGATTTGAATGAAGAGATTCAAATTAACATTAGCAAATTTGCAGATGACACAAAGCTGGGCGCAGTGTGAACTGTGAGGAGGATGCTATGAGAATGCAGGGTGACTTGGACAGGTTGGGGGAGTGGACAGATGCATGGCAGATGAAATTTAATGCGGATAAATCAGAATCAGAATCAGAATCAGAATCAGAATCAGATTTTATTCGCCAAGTATGTTTTGCAACATACGAGGAATTTCACTGGCCAGGTCAGTCATACAATTAAAAAGCAACAGACTCAAAAACACATTTTAACATGAACATCCACCACAGCGACTCCTATACATTCCTCACTGTGATGGAAGGCAAAATAAAGTTCAACAGGCAATAGTCAGCGTTAATGGTCAAGGCCACCTGGGGGGAGGGGCATGTGTTATGCTTGGTGAGACAAGGGCCTGTCCCACCAACATGCAACTGCATGCGGTGAGCGCAACCTAACATTGTCGCTTGAGCTGTACGGCCTCGCAGGGCTGGTTCCACTTCGATCGCCGGAGCCATATGGAGTTGTGCGGGGCTGGTCCTGACATCGCGCGGGGCTCTAAAAAACGGACTGCTCAAAAATCCCACGCGGCAAAGGCCTGCGGCCCTAGCGCGTGGCGTTGCGCGATGACGTCACCGCACGGCATGCCGTTGCGCTATGAGGTCACCGCCCGATGCCGTGCGACGTCCAAATTCAGTTGGCCCGCCTCCTGTCCTGCTGATTGGTGAGTATGATGTTGGGACCAGCCACATACAGCTCTGCGGTTGGAAGTGGGACCGGCCCCGCGAGGCCGTAAGCCTCAAGCCACCACGTTTGGTCATGCTCGCCGCATGCAGTCACATGCTGGTGGGGACAGGCCTTTATGCTGTGGCGGGTCCTGCTGATCAACTGGAAGCAGCTTCCCCAAAGAGAACTGCACCAGGGCCCCCTGTGAATGAACACAATGGACAGGAGTCTGATGAGCTTCGTGGTCAACTGCTTGGACATACAGTGGCTTGCAAAAGTATTCATACCCCTTGAACTTTTCCACATTTTGTCACGTTACAACCACAAACGTAAATGTATTTTAGTGGGATTTTATGTGATAGACCAACACAAAGTGGTGCATAATTGTGAAGTGGAAGGAAAATGATACATGGTTTCCAAATTTTATTACAAATAAAAAACAGAAAAGTGTGGCGTGCAACAGTATTCAGCCCCCCTGAGTCAATACTTTGTAGAACCACCTTTCACTGCAATTACAGCTGCAATTCTTTTGGGGTATGTCTCTACCAGCTTTGCACATCTAGAGACTGAAATTTTTGCCCATTCTTCTTTGCAAAATAGCTCAAGCTCAGTCGGATTGGTTGGAGAGCGTCTGTGAACAGCAATTTTCAAGTTTTGCCAGAGATTCTCAATTGGATTTAGGTCTGGACTTTGACTGGGCCATTCTTACACATGAATATGCTTTGATATAAACCATTCCATTGTAGCTCTGCCTGTATGTTTAGGGTTGTTATCCTGCTGGAAGGGTGAACCTCCGCCCCAGTCTCAAGTCTTTTGCAGACTCTAACAGGTTTTCTACCAAGATTGCCCTGTATTTGGCTCCATCCATCTTCCCATTAACTCTGACCAGCTTCCCTGTCCCTGCTGAAGAAAAGCATCCCCACAGCATGCTGCCACCACCATGTTTCACAGTGGGGATGGTGTGTTCAGGGTGATGTGCAGTGTTAGTTTTCCACCACACAAAGCGTTTTGCATTTATGCCAGAAACTTCAATTTTGGTCTCATCAGACCAGAGCACCTTCCTCCACATGTTTGCTGTGTCCCCCACATGGCTTGTGGCAAACTGCAAACGGGGCTTCTTATGGCTTTGTTTCAACAATGGTTTTCTTCTTGCCACTCTTCCATAAAGTCCCGATTTGTGGAGTGCACGACTAATAGTTGCCCTGTGGACAGAATCTCCCACCTGAGCTGTGGATCTCTGCAGCTCCTCCAGAGTTACCATGAGCCTCTTGGCTGCTTCTCTGATCAATGCTCTCCTTGCCCGGCCTGTCAGTTTAGGTGGACGGCCATGTCTTGGTAGATGTGCAGTTTTGCCATACTCCATTTTCGGATGATGGATTGAACAGTGCTCCGTGAGATGTTCAAAGCTTGGGATATTTTTTTTATAACCTAACCCTGCTTTACACTTCTCCACAACTTTATCCCTGACCTGTCTGGTGTGTTCCTTGGGCTTCATGATGCCCAAGGAACATTGTTTGTTCACTAACGTTCTCTAACAAACCTCTGAGGCCTTCACAGAACAGCTGTATTTATACTGAGATTAGATTACACACAAGTGACTATGTTACAGAGAAAGGTTAAACAAGTTAGGTCTTTATTCTTTGGAGTGCAGAAGGTTAAGGGGGGACTTGATTGAGGTCTTTAAAATGATGAAGGGATAGACAAAGGGATAGACAGAACGTCTTTACTCAGAGGGTGGTGGCTGTGTGGAATGAGCTTCCAGCAGAAGTGGTGGAGGCAGGATCGATTTTAACATTTAAGAGTAAAGTGGATAGGTATATGGACGTGAAGGGAATGGAGGGGTATGGTCTGAGTGCAGGTAGATGGGACTAGGGGAAAACAAATGGTCGGCACGGACTGGAAGGGCCGAGAGGGCCTGTTTCCATGCTGTAATTGTTATATGGTTAAGTGGACTCTATTTACTAATTAGTTAACTTCTGAAGGCAATTGGTTGCACTGGATTTAATTTAGGGGTATCAGAGTAAAGGGGGCTGAATACTTTTGCTCGCCACACTTTTCAGTTTTTTATTTGTAAAAAGATTTGAAAACCATGTATCATTTTCCTTCCACTTCACAATTATGCTCTACTTTGTGTTGGTCTATCACATAAAATCCTAATAAAATACATTTACGTTTGTGATTGTAACGTGACAAAATGTGGAAAAGGGGTATGAATACTTTTGCAAGCCACTGTAACTGCTCCTAACACAATGCAGCAAGCCTTCAACATAAACCATGGAATAAATTGACTGAACAAGTTTGATAACCTGAATATTTTCTGAGCTTGCAATTAGTGTTTAGGAATGCAAATCCTTGACATTCATATTTTATTTTGAACCAGCGCTTTTGCTATTCATTTATCTACTGGCACACATGACTTTCAAATTGACATTTTTGCAGAGAAAGCATTAACACTGCATGACTCATAAGGTTTTGAACCATTTATATTGTTTTCCATAATCCCTTAAGAATATTCTGTGAATGTAGCAACATGTAATCACATGCTTCCTTAAGATTTTGTCACCTGTGGTGTGCAGAGTTCCACCTATTTTCACATTGTAGGTCATCCCTTCATTACTGTAATCTGGTTTCTTTATAGTCAAGAATTTTAGTTTTCCTTGGGGATGCCAATTAAGGACACTTATGAATTTTTAAAATAATCATTAACATCAGTAGCTTGACAGAACTAGGTATACGAGCTTGACTATAATGCATTATTTATCACAAATTTGTGTTCTGAATCTTACAAAGTGAAGTTCAGGCAGAAGTGATGACAACATTGTATATCTCCCAAAGAGCACAATGCTTTCTATTCTCATTTTGAACAGAAGGTCGGTGGGAGGATGCCCCTGCCACGACAGCCTCAGCCACATGTACCCATGGCCACTTTCGCAGAAGTCCGATCAGCCTTCATGTGGAATCTAACTGGCTGGATGGAGCCCTTGGCCATGTTCTCATAAACCTGTGCAGATCAGCTGATAACAATATTCATGGATATTTTAACCTCTCCTTACTACCTCTGAGGTATTCAGATTCAAGATTCAAGAAGATTATTGTAATCCCGTGCCAAAGTAAGGCAAGGCAGCATGCATTAATGACTACCACCCAGTGGTTCTGACATCCACCATCATGAAATGGTTCAATAACCTGCTCATGGTGCGCATCAACTCCAGCCTTCCAGCCTTGTTTCCAGAAAGCCTGCTTCTACTGGAATTTGCCTACATCCACAACAGATCCACAGCATGTGTCATCGCCCTGGTCCTAGTCTCATCCCTGAAACATCTGGATGGCCCACTTCATACTCCTGTTTATTGACTATCGCTCCGCCTTCAATACCATATTTTCAACCAAACTCATTTCCAAACTCCTGGACATAGGACTCAGCATCCACCTCTAATTGGATCTTTGATGACTTGACCCATAGACAGCAATGAGTGAAGATCTTTGACAATCATTCTCAACCCTGGTACCTACCAAGGCCTTGTTCTCAACATCTTGCTATATTTCATATACACTCATGACTGTGCAGCCAAATTCTGTTCTAACTGCATTTACAAGTTCATACATGACACCACCATAGCAATGATGAGATAGAGTACAGGAAGGAGATAGAGTTATTAATAGAATTGTATCAAGACCATAACATCTCCTTCAAGAGAGGCTAAAAATGCTGGAGTAACTCAATGAGTCAAGTAGCATCTCTGGAGAAAATGAATAGATGATGTTTTGGATCAAGACCCTGCTTCACACTCTTCTGAGTTACTCCAGCATTTTGTGTCCATCTTTGGTGTAAACCTGCATCTGCAGTTCCTTCCTACACATTTTCTTCAATGTCAGAAAAACAAAGGAAATGGTATTCAACTTCAGGAACACATCCCAGTCTGTATCAATGGTCCTGAAAGTGGAGATGGTTGAGAGCTTTGAGCTTTTATGTGTAAATATCACAAACACCTCTGCTTCCTCAGAAAACTAATGCAGAAAGCATCACAACTTGGTGCTTGTCTTATTCTTTTTGTTCTCACTTTTAATCACAAAACTACACAAAATTGCAGAGAATTATGAGGTCAGCCTAGTCCATCATACAACCAGCCTGCTAACCCCTCCCTCACCCTCTCCCCCCATCAGCTCATTCTACACTTCACACTGCCTCGGAAAAGCAACCAATGTAATGAAGGGGCATTTACACCCTAGTCATTCCCTCCTCTCCCTTCTACCATCTGAGCAGAAGATATAAAATCTTGAAAGCACTTAAAGCCAATTCAAGAAAAGGTTCTTTGAAGTTATCAGAAGTTGAGTGGACCTCTCACATGATGAGGATGAATTCTCGATTATCCAATCTACCTTGCCATGCTCTTTGGTATTTCTTTTCCTTGCACAGTCTCTGCAGCTGTAACACTATATTATGCACTGTTTATTTTCCCTTTTGCACTGCCCAGTGTACTTGTGTATGGGATGATTTGCCTGCATGGCGGGTAAAACAAAATGTTTCACTGTATCTCAGTTCACATGACAATAAGAAACCAGGACCAAAGAATGAGGAATTATTGAGGTTGCTTCCTAATTCTTGGAGGTACCATTTGTTTTAATTGCTTGAAAGTGAATATAATGTTCAGCCCTCTCCGAAATGCCAGCACACTGCTCTACTTTTTGATCATTTGAAACTTTGCATAATTTATTGTGAACAGCTGCTATGATATTCTCGGAAAACCTTTCACTTGATTAAGAACCTGTTTGTGGCTTAGTGGCAGATTTGGTTATTTCGGGCTATTTTTCTTATGCACTTGATGCGACAGTAGTTATTTATAAACCGTACAGTAAGGGAGCAACTGTGTACTTATAAAAGGTCACCATTTGGATACATTTACTGGCTGGTTGCTAAATTCTACTGACCCCTTCAAAAGTTTTTAACAGCACTAACAGCAGCTATGGAATTGGCCAGAAATTAATTTTGATAGAAACTATCAAGTAGGCTCAACAAGGTAGGTTTGAGCACGGCTAACAAAAGCTTATCACAGTGCTAGAGTCATCAGGCATTAGCACACATTCCTATGCTTTCATTTGTGCACTATTCACAAATCTCAGATGGGATATTTTGTTTGGTAGACGAGCAGAAGGGGGCGTTGATAGAGTATGTTCTGGCCACCTCCACCATTGGCGCTGGTGATGAAACCAGCTTCCGATACGATACCTTAAAACTGTATTCACCCCTGGAGGGAAATTGGTCTGCCGACAGTCACAACACACAAGATACACAAAAACTGGAAATTAAAAGTGAGAACAAAAAGAATAAGCCAAGCAAGTGTTGCCTGGCTGCCGTGTTCCTTCACTGGAACAAATGAACAAACAAACACAGACCCCTGGCAGAGGATTCTAAAGTAGAGCCCCCCCCCCGCCTCCACCACGCCCATTGTCTTCCCCTCCCCCCTCACGCTCATCCACCGTGAGGCCCCGCTGCCACCGAGGCTTTCATTGCCTCCGAGTCCCATGTTGCCGCCGAGTCTCCACGCCACTGAGGGTCCCATCGCCACCACCGCTGAGGCCCCTTCGGCCCAGACAGGCCTTGCCGCCCAGCTTCACCACAGTCCCATGGAAGGCCTGTTGGGCAAGTTGGGAATTCTAGGGCGCATTCCAGTCTTCGGTTGTTGTTGTGGTCGTTGGCAACGCGATTGTTCGGTGGGTGGATCGGGCCCGCGTGACTCCCCGGGACACTCCCGCCTCCTGGGATGAGAATAAATTTGCAGCTGTTACATAAATCATATGAATTTAGACAAAATAGATTTGATTCCAAATGAAAAAAAGAGTTCAGTATCTTGATCACGCAGCTGAGCTGCAGAGTGACAGATATACTGAAAAAATAGGCATCATGGAGAGAAAGAAAGTACTTAGCTGTATCGAATAAGGGCAAGTCATTTTAAAATCAAATCCTGATTTGTTCAGCAGGCACTGTTAATTTATGTTTGGAGGTGCCTCAGGCAGATTGAGAATCCCCATGTCCACCTTTATCCATTTGTAAATTAATCTTTTCCTGCATACAATTTATTGTGAGCCTGTTGTGACCAACTTAAAAATGTTAAGGATAACCGAACAATTTTCTTGAAAGAAAAACAAATGAGATCAGGCATCACAAAGCTGCATTTTGTTCAATGACAGGGTTTGAAGTCTTAACACTGCTGCCTCACATAGTGCCTTTGGATGACATGCAACTAAGCATCATATACAGTAAAGACAGGGGACACAAGAGACTGCAGATGCTGATGTCTCGAGCAACAAACAATCTGCTGGAGGAACTCAGCAGGTCTAACACCATCTGTGAGTGGAAAGGAATGGATATAAAATTATTTTCTACATGCATTTTTGAAAAATTATTATTTTTATTTTATGGCCGTACCCTTCATATTTCGCGCCTAACTTTTTTTGGTCCCTCTCCTGATGGTTTTGCCACCGTGCTGGGGTTTGGTTCAAGGAAATTGGTCACTCTCAACTCAAGTCAGGTCAAGGTTATTGCACAAGCACAAGTGAGGTAAAGGTAGAGGTTCCATTCCAATTATTCCCTGCGTAAAAAATACATCCCCTTTGTATCCCTTTTTGAATCTCATATTTAATAAATGTTTGTCTTCTAGTTATAGACGCCTCTACTCTGGGGACCGGACCCTGCTGAGGTTCAGGTTTAGGTTTAGGTTTAGTTAATTCCACATTCATAACGAGAAGGACAGGCTGCCACAATGTATGACCAGAGCAATCCTTACACATGTAGATCAACATCTTGGCACCTCCAAGGAGATCATTCATGTATATGATCCCTTCCTGCATTGTGGCACAGTGCCCACACTTGCATTGGGTAAGATACGCCCAGCTGGGAGAGTAAACTAAGACAATTTTGCAGGGCACCAGTGCCCAAGAGGAGTAGCAAATATATAATGAAAAAAACATTTCCCTTGTTATGAAGAGAGAGGGTGGGTTCAAGCAATGGTTCAACGGCACTTTATTGTCATGTGCAGACGGACAGTGAAATTATTTCCTTACAAACAGTCCAGTAGAGTATTGCCATACATAAGCACAGTCCCCCAATTAGCAAGGTGTACAGAAATAGATCACTGGGCCTGCATGCAAGAGGCGTCATGTTATTTGACACCATTTCCAGAGTCCAGTCCGCCCTCTGGTTCCTATAAGCGGTGCCCGAACAAGGCATTCCCTAAGCTGCTGCGGGCTTTGTGCCATAGCTTCCTTGGACGTCTGGATCGACTTGTGAATCGATGTCCCTCTTTTCACCCGTCCACCTTTGTTCCCGGGGGGCACCTCCCATAGCTGGCCAGGAAGGCGCAGTAGGCCAGACTTTGGTCCCTCTCCTACCGGCCTCGCCTGTTGCATCCATCATCGTCATCGCTGGCTCCATCCACCTGGTCTATGGTCTTCGGGGGAAGAGCAAGGCCTGTTCGGCAGCTTCTCCTCAACCAACTGTGGCTCGCTGAGTCTTACTGCATCTAACGCCCTAGTGAGACCACACCTGGAGTATTATGTGCAGTTTTGGTCTTCAAATTTGAGGAAGGACATTCTTGCTATTAAGGGAGTGCAGCGTAGGTTCACGCGGTTAATTCCCGGGGTGGCGGGACTGACATATGTTGAAAGAATGGAACTACTGGGCTTGTATACTCAGGAGTTTTGGATGAGAGGGAATCTTATTGAAACATAAAAGATTATTAAGGGATTGGGCACGTTAGAGGCAAGAAACATGTCCCGATGTTGGGGGAGTCCAGAACCAGGGGCCACAGTTTCAGAATAAGGGTAGGCCATTTAGATTGGAGATGAGGAAAGACTTTTTCACCCAGAGAATTGTGAATGTTTGGAATTCTCTGCCTCAGAAGGCAGTGGAGGCAAATTCTCTGGATGCTTTCAAGAGAGAGTTAGATAGAGCTCTTAAAGATAGCAGAGTCAATGGATATGGGGAGAAGGCAGGAACAGGGTACTGATTGTGGATGATCAGCCATGATCACATTGAATGGCGGTGCTGGCTCGAAGGGCCGAATGGCCTACTCCTGCACCTATTGTCTATTGTCCAGCCGTGGAGGATGAGCAGGGGCTGACTCGGCGGCTTCCTCTCAACCGACCGTGGCTCGCTGGGAGCTTCTGCCGTGCAGGTGAGACTGAGCTTGTGGAGGACATAGGGCTCAGTTACCCAGCCTCTTCATGCAGCATGAACCATGACCTACAAAACACAGCGGGATGAAAGATAGTGTCTGAAGAGAATACATTTATTCACAAAATCAAAACAAATGAAACCATTTAGCATGTCCAGTATGGACTAGCGAAGGAACAGTAACTAGCAGGCATGGTCGGGATCTGAGAAAGGAAGCATTTCATGTGGCAGATCCAGTTTTTCAAGGTTAGGATGTAAATAAATAATCAAACACAATAATGTGTGACTGACTGCAGAAGCACATTTACGCTAGTCGTTCTATTGATTTTCACTGTTGAGAGCCACAAAGTGAAGGAGACAGCAGAGCAAGTATTAAGACAGCCTACAGTTAAACTAAATAAATAAATACTGTATACCCTTGTTATTTTAGCCATTGTATCTCATCTATTGATTGGTGTCCCAAAGAATAACCATCCATTTCTATAAAGCCAGACATGTTGAGAGAGCAGTGTAACTAACATTTCCATCAACTAAAGCTTGATGATTGTGTTACAAATTCCCACAGTGCAGCCTTCCCCAATTCAATTCAAAATGCTGTCTGTGAAAAATTGAGACCATCTGAACAAAATAGGAAAGTAACAAAGTATTTAGATTGCATTAATGTTTTAGTACTGCCTATCATGGGTTGTTAGTTTATGCAAAAATGTCGGCTGGTGTTTAACTCGGAATCGTTGTGAGTGTGTGTGATGCTGACCTCAGCATGTGATGCTGTAACAGTTGTTTTAAATTCAGTTTTAACTGATAATGGTAACATTTTGCAGTCACATGGAATGCTGATTTAGAATTAGCATCTGCTAGCAGGTTCTGCCTCTTGCTTTAAGTTACAGCAAATATATCTACCCAAGAAAACAAGGCAAATTCTTGGATGTAAAAAATTGTATGTGTGCTGAAACCGAATTAAGTGGAATTCTTCCCAACTAGACCCTGTGGCATTCACTAAATAAATCTATGTGCATTAGTTGGCAGGAACTGCAGAAGCTGTTTTTACAAAGATAGCACAACATTCTGGAGTAATCAGCAGGTCAGGTAGCATCTATCGAGAAAAGGTATAGGCAAGTTAAGGGTCGGAACCTTGAAATCTTTCTTCACATTTATGTACATTGTCAGATTTTTGTGATCTGAGTATTTTAGCATGAGTGGATGGTACTTCTTTGACATTTATGTAGCCAGGAGGGTAGTGATGGGAGTCTGAAAAATTGTAAGTCCAGGTTCAGGAAACTGCTTTGGCTTTGTACTCGCTGGAATTTAGAAGATTGAGAGGTGATCTCATAGAGACATACAAATTCTTAAGGGGTTGTCAGGCTAGATGCAGGAAGATTGTTCCCCATGTTGGGGAAAATCCAGGACAAGGGGTCACGGTTATGGATAAGGAGGAAAGTCTTTAGGACGAGATGAGGAAAATCGTTTTTTCACACTGAGGGTGGCTGAATCTGTGGAATTCTCTGCCACAGAAGGTAGGTTGAGGCCAGTTCGTTGGCCATTATATGAGGGTGTTGGATGGGGCCCTTGTGCTGAAGGGATCAGGGGGTTTTGGAGAGAAGGCAGGTACAGGTTACTGAGTGGGATGATAGCCATGATCATATTGAATGCGGTGCAGGCTCGAAGGGACGAATGGCTGCTCCTGCTCCTAATTTCTAGGTTTCTAGTTTCTCAGAACAGCTTCTTCATCAACCATCAGGGTATGAATGCTTTTAACAACTGCTAAAACCTTTGAAACTGCTTGGTTGCACTAGGACTTTGGATATTGTTTAGTTTTACCCAATTTTGAGTATATTTTTTTTAGTGATACTTTTTTTGTTTTTTTTTAATTATGTTAGGCATTGAGTACTGTGTTTACAAATCTGTTATTGCTGCTGTTAGGTAGAATTTCATTGTCTGTTTAGGTAACAGCCTCACACCCTCCATGAAACAAAATGGTCATCTGTGAAGACCTGAGGGCAGACTGGGTTCACCAAGTGCAGCACTTCTCTTTCTGAGTTCCTTTTTCCCTGGGTGGCTATCAAAACTTCCCCAAATCCTGGACTTGCCAAGCCGTCCACTTAAATTTCATGTTTCATGTTTCTTGTTGTGTTTTATATGTTGCAGACCAAATTTTCCCTTTGAGGATAAATAAAGTTCTATCGTATCATTTCGTATCGTACATGGGACAATTAACAATCTTGACACTCTTCACTCTTGGAAGAATGATAGATATTGGCTTCTTTCATTGGAAAAAAAAACATGAAGTATACATGTTAGGAAACATTTAGAGGCAATTTTATAGTTTCAGGCAAGGATTGGCCTGGAGCATGGTGTGAGAATTTTGTTTTCTATTTGTTGGGAGGTCATGTTACAGTGGATTAAGAACATTGATTGAGGTCACATTTAGAGTATTTCCGTTCAGTTGTGGGCACTGTTTTCGGAAGGAGTTGTCCAGCTGGAAAAGGTGCAGAGAAATTTTACGAGGATTGTTGTCAGGAATGAGGGACTGAACTATAGGGAAAGGATGCGCAGGATTGACACTAGTCCTTGGAGCGCTGGTGGATGAGGGACGTCAGCTAATTAAAGGTGTACAAATAATTATGAGAAAAAAGAGGTTTGGTATCAGTAAGTTTATAAGTAAGTTTTTAGAAACAGTAAGTTTTTGAAGAACTTTAGCAGGTGGATGCACATGGATAGGGACAGATTGAGAAGGATATGGCTCAACATAGGCAGGTGGGACGTTGAGCTTGGGACCATATTGGGCCCGAGCTTTGGCAATTCTAACGCTTATTCCAGATATTCCTTAGATGTTGTGAACTTGTTGTCTCCATTGCCTTCTTAGCCTTTTGAACCAGCCTTCCAAGTTGTGAAGAAGGGCCTGTTTCCATGCTGCAAGATTTATGGACTCTTCAAACTTTGTACCATTGGTTGACATATTGTGAATGCAATAGACAACTGTTTCAGAATTGTGTAGCTCTTGACATAGAACTTGCATGGTAAGGTAAATGTAACTTAAGAAATGAGAATTATTCAAGTAGGAAGTTAAGAATGTTTCATAGCTCTGGTATGTGCTCTGAAGTTGTAAATTCTATGTCAATGCTAAGAAATCTTTTCAAACTAATTGTCTGCAACCTGGTTAAGAGCGATTGTAAGATTTATTGTCCTGAAGAAATTAGAGTGTTGAGATCAGTTGCTGTTTTTATTCCATTCTAACAGTTCTATGACATCTGCATTGAAGCTAGGTTTTTTATTTCAGGTTTAGTTAATACTTGAAGCTATTCCCCAAACTGCCATTGTGGCATTTGAAATTCCCTCAATACTAGTTCTTGGAAACAACCACTCTGTTTTCATACTATGTTTTCATATCGAGTAATGGACAAGTTGGATGGAAGGTTAATGTCGATATTGAAACTTTGTGTAGTATTGTCACGGCAGTGGAATCACTTGTTTGTGTGCTAATCCAGTTAAAAAAAAGGACATACATGATTATGATCAAGCTGTCACAGTGCACAGGTGAAGGGCACAACATTTAGTGCAAGTTTACAGTCTGATAAAGTCGATTAAAGATAGCTCAGAGGTCCCCATTGAGGTAGAGGGAGCTCAGGAAGTTACACTAGCATTGAGATGATACTTAGTTGCCTGATTACAGCTGGAAACGAAACTATCCCTGCATCTGGAGGTATTGCATTTTTCTAACCTGTGTACTTCTTGCATGAGGGAAGAGAGGAAGAACCGGGAGTGACAGGATGAATCTTGGGTCCTGATTAGTGGTATGGGGTGTGTGTACGCTTTGTTTCATTAAAAGTCAATCAGAATCTCCTTATGACTGCTGACATCTAGAAGAGAGGTTGTTTTGTTGACACCAGGTTACTTAGGTTCTCCTTTTCTGTACTCCATTCTCAACATTATTGTATTATCTGGCCCATACAGGGTGTCGTACTGTGATTTGTAATTGAGTGGTTGGTATTTGGTGCCAGTCATGTGTTATAAGGAGTTTTAGTAAGGAGCTGAGAATTCTGTTCATCCCTGTGGAGCACCAGTGTCGAGGTTGATTTGTCACCGATCCTCACTGATTGTTTGGTCTGTTTGTCTGGAAGTTGAGAATCCTGTTGCAAGGGGGAGTGCTGAATGACTCCAACCATCCACCACCAATACATTATATACATGCAGCTATAAATCTCAAAATCATTGAGCCATACTCTGATGGCATAATTCTTTGTGCTGCAGAATCAGGTCCTTAGCCCATTCTTGTCCATACTGCATTCAAGAACCAGGCTTACTAATTCCATTTACCCAGCATTTGGCCTTTTGCATACCGTGCTCCTTTGGCAATTCTAGCACTTATTTCAGATACTTCTTAGATGATGTGAACATGTTGCCTCCCTTGCTTCTTAGCCTTTTGAACGAGCTTCACGTTGGTCCTTGTCAAAATGCCTTACTGATGTGTGGAATGCCTCTGCTTCTGAATCAGGAGAGATAGAAAAGTCCCTCACCTATTTTACTTTTTCACAATCCATACCAAATATGTTTCAATTATATAATCAAAAATTAATTATCAAAACTACTAAAAAATATCATACCCCCATTAAATAGAATAATTTTCAAAAACCATATATCACAAATCATACAATCTAAAAATTATAATCTAACAATTAACCAACCCCCATACAAAATCATTACTTCTCATTAAATCTTTTAAATTCATAAATAACAAAAATCATACAATCACCCAATAATAATAACTCCAAATTAAACCTCCT